>APFE031420145.1:23053-43037 GCA_000404065.3 Pinus taeda
TATTAATAAAATAGAAATTTTATTTGAATATAAAAGTTCAAGTGATTAATAAGGATTTAGCTTTTATCAGTTTTAACACAGTTTTAAAAGCTAAATGTATAACACAGGTAAGTTTATTACAAATTGATTTCAAATACCAAAATTTTAAGCATGAAATTTATTTTCATGACTTTTAAAAACAAATTTTTGTCTCATAAAAAATAGACTAGTTTTATCCTTCTATTATGTTAGAGAAAATAGTGCGTAGTGGAAATTAAAAGACAAACATAATATAAAAAATCATACATAAATGACACACTGATTTAATGCGGTTCACCCAACCAATCTGGGTTACGTCCACCAAAGAGAGGCATCAACAATCTTATTATTAAATAGGAGATTACAATAATTTATTTCCTCACACACTCTCTACCATCATACAATATCTTGTACAGGCATATTTTTATAGCTAAGAGAATAAAACTGACTCATAAATTCTCTCACAACAAATATAGGATGCATTAACTCTTTCCCAACAAAATAGAGCTAATATAGCAACAAATCCTATTGTTGTCACCTAAATGAGATTTTTGCCCAAATTATTAAAACCGAAAATCTCAACAATCTCCACCTTGACAACAATTAGCATGATACCCTGTTTCGTTATTGTTTTTATCTTTTCTGCAAGCCAAGAGAAGCCAAACACCAACGCAGCTTCTCTAACAAAACTGGTTTCATGAACATGTCTGCACAGTTCTCCTTTGTATGCACCTTTTCAAGAGAGACGCCCCTTTCAGTGATAACATGTCTTACAAAATGGTAGTTGATTGGTATATGCTTTGATTTACTATGATAGGCCGGATTCTTAGCCAAATGTATTGCACTTTGACTATCACAAAATAACTTAATGTTGTCCTGCAACCTACCAAACTCACCAAACAAACCTTTCAATAAAATCACTTCTTTGCAAGCATGAGAAGCAGCTATGTATTCTGCTTCAGTAGTGGATAAAGAAACAATGTTCTGTAGCTTTGACATCTAGCTAATAGCTCCACCTGCAAGAGTAAAGACATACCCTGATGTTGACCTTCTCTTATCCAAATCACCTACAAAATCAGAATCAACATATCCGCAAACAAATTCACTACTCTTGTTATAAGTGATACAATAATCACTTATGCCTCTCAAATACCGAAGCACCCATTTCACTGCTGACCAATGTTCTTTTCCTGGATTTACCATATACCTGCTGACAACCCCAACTGCATGTGAAATATCTGGTCGAGTACAAACCATCGCATACATCAAACAACCTACTACATTGGCATACGGAATTTGAGACATATATTCTTTTTCTTCATTTGTATTAGGACATAAACTAGAAGAAAGCTTAAAATGGGAAGCTAAAGGGACTGACATAGGCTTCACATTGTTCATAACAAACATCAAGAGTATTTTCTCAATATATTTCTGTTGTGATAGTCATAGCTTACCATTGCCCCTGTCTTTGAAAATATCCATGCCCAAAATCTGTCTTGCTGCTCCGAGATCTTTCATATCAAATGTCCTAGCCATCTGAGCCTTTAACTTATTGATCTCTATTATGCTTTTGCTTGCTAAAATCATATCGTCAAAATATAACACTAAGATAATGAACATGCCATTACTTAATTTCTTAAAGTAAACACAATGATCATATTCACTTCTTATATAATTTAGACTCATCATGAAAGAATCAAATTTCTTGTACCATTGTCGAGGTGACTGCTTTAGACCATACAATGATTTCTTGAGCCTGTAGACAAATTTCTTGTTGCGATTTTGAACAAACCCTTCCAGTTGTTCCATGTAAGTCTCCTCATCTAAATCTTAATGTAAAAATGCAGTTTTAACATCTAGTTGTTGTAATTCTAAATCAAGTAAAGCGTCTGATGCTAATACAATTCGAATTGAAACAAATTTTACAACTGGTGAAAACATCTCATGAAAATCAATGCCTGCTTTCTAAGTAAAACCTTTTGCGACCAGCCTTGCTTTGTACCTGTCCTCTGTATCATCAACACCCCTTTTCAATTTGTAAACCCGTTTAGATCCCATAGTATTTCTATCTTTAGGAAGTTCCACCAGATCCCATGTGCCATTCTTGACTAATGCCATCATTTCATCCTTCATAGCTTCTTTCCACTTTTCACTTTTAGAACCTTCTACAGCTTCTTGATAGCACAAAGGTTCATCATCATTAGCGGTTAAAGCAACTGAAGTAACATAATCATCATACCTTTTAGGAGGACGTTTGATTCGTGTGGACCTCCTTAAAGATGTTTCTGGTACTTCCACAATTTGTTGATTATTATCTATAGGAACTTGTTCGTGATCTGCATCTGAAACTTGTTCATCTTGACTATCATTGTATTTGAACTAGTTTCAAACTGAATGTGTTGAAGCTTAGATACATTATCCTATTTCAATTTATCATGTACATCTGAATTTTCAAGTGAGGATTCATTAAATTTAACATCTCTATTAATGATGATCTTGTGAGTAGTAGGATCCCACAATCTGTATCCCTTAGTCCCATCACCATATCCAACAAAGATATATCTTTTTGATTTAGGATCTAATTTAGAACGCTGATGTTTCAGAACTAGAGCATATGCATCACAACTAAAAACTTTTAGTTTAGACTAATCACAAGGATGATCTTTCCATACCTCTTGAGGAATTTTGCATCCTATCGTCATTGATGGTGATCTATTTATCAAATAACAAGCTGTAGAAACTGCTTTTGTCCACAATTCCTTCTGCAAATTGGCATTACTAAGCATACTTCTTTCTCTTTCTAAAAGAGTCCTGTTCATGCGTTCAACAACTCCATTTTGCAGAGGAGTATATACAGTAGTCTTATGTCTTTCGATCCCAGCGTCCTTGCAATAATTGTCAAATTCCTTTGAAGTAAACTCACCACCATTATCAGTTCTTAAACATTTAATGGTTCTTCCAGTGATGTTTTCAACTAATGCTCTAAACTGTTTGAAAACTATAAATACATCAGACTTCTTCTTTAACATGTAGACCCACACTTTTCTAGAGAAATCATCAATAAAAGATACAAAATATGACAATCCTCCATATGACGTTGTAGGAGATGGACCCCAAACATCGGAATGGATATAATCAAGGATTTCCTTACTAGTATGTTTTCCAGTTTTAGACTTTTGCTTGCTTTGTTTCCCAAATAGATAATGTTTGCATAAATATAACTTAACAGACTTTAAATTAGGAAGTAACTTACGATCAAATAAAATCTTTAAACCTCTTTCGCTCATATGGCCCAACCTTTGATGCCATAAACGAATAGAATTACTATCGTTTTCAGATACTATAGAAACATGATCTGACTCTGTTCTTCCTTCTAACTGAAAAAGATTTCCAACTTTCTTTGCTTTCATTACTAGTAAAATTCCATTATAAACTTTCATTACTCCACCTTGAATAAAAGTTTTATATCCATTAGTGTCTAATACTCCTAGTGAAATGAGGTTTTTTCTCAATTCAGGTACATGTCTTACATCAGTTAGAATTTTATTTGTCCCATCAAACATTTTAAGCTGGATGCTTCCAATTCCCACAATGTTACATGTGACATCATTTCCCATGTAAACGACTCCATCATTGATTTATTTATAAGTCTTAAACCATTCTCTATGAATGCACATGTGATTTGATGCACCAGAATCTAACAGCCAATGTTGATCATGATTAGACAAATGAACCGACAACACTTCATCACTCATACCTGAAATGGATGCCGAACCTGTATCTATCGTGTTTGCTTCTTTCTTCTCTGTCAAAGAGTCTTCTTTGGATGTTTGTTGTCTCTTCCAATAGTCCTTCTTCAAATGTCTTGTTTTTCCACAAAACCAGCACTTTACCTTACTCTTCTTCCCTTTCGATTTTGAACGCGAGTCGTTGTGTTTACTGAAGCGTCTTTTTCTAGAATGACCTCTAACCATCATTTCTTCTAATGTAGAGGTTTATGAATTTGACCTCTTCCTTGTCTCTTCGGACAACAAAGCTCCAACAACATCATCAAATTCAATGGTTTCTGATGAACTAAGACTTATAGAAGTAACAAAATGATCCCATGACTTGGGCAATGAGCATAATAAAGTTATAGATTTATCTTATGATTCAAATTTTACTTCTATACTTTCTAATTGAACCCGAAGAGTATTAAAGGTACTCAAATGATCAGTAATAGATGTACCTTCCTTCATGTGCAAATTGTACAATTGTCACTTCAGAAGAATCCTATTGGTTAAGGATTTTGTCATGTACAGCTTCTCAAGCTTTGTCCACAAACCAGTAGGAGTTTTCTCTGACATGATGTTAAACAAACCATCATCCGCTAAACACAGTCGAATACCACTCAGTGCTCTTTCATCCAAGTCGCTCCATTCATCATCTGTCATGGTGTAAGGCTGTTTGGCTTTTCCCCACAAAGCCTTCGCCACGCCTTGTTGCACAAGTAGATCATACATCTTCACTTTCCAAATTTCGAAGTTTTTTTTGCCGTTGAACTTCTCAATCTCAAAATGAGCACTTTGAGTTCTTGCTATGTTGTAACACAAAATCTCCAATTCCAACTTTTTAATAAATGAAGTTTTTATTTAGAAAAAAAAATGCCTTTGCCTTATACTATAATGCCTTTACCTTATAATAAAATTCTTCTGCCGTACAAATTGCAGATTTTATAAAGAGAAAAATGCTTCGCGCTCCTTGATAGTGAAAGATCCACGCCACAAACAAAATCCATGCGAGTCATGAAATTGGCGCGCTTAATCCTTGTATTTCGGTGCCAATTGTGATTTTGGCGCACTGGCGCGAGTATAACACTCAAAACCACGCCAAGGGGCGTGCCTGTTCCTAAATAAATCACGTCAACCCTTCCTTTGGCTCAAAATTGGCACGACTGTTCCCGATGAAACCGCACCAACGTCAAAGCTCCACCTTCCGCAACAGACTTGGCGTCTCTGTCACACATACCAGCTCCACAACATGCTCTGATACCAATTGTTGGAGCAAAACAATGCGCAACGGAAATTTAAAAGGCATACACAACACATACAAAATCATAAAAATAACACAAGGATTTAACGTGGTTCACCCAACTAATCTGGGCTACATCCACCAAACAGAGGCATCGGAAATCTTATTATTCAATAGGAGATTACAACAATTTAATTCCTCACACACTCTCAAATCCTCTACAGGCTTACATTTTTTATAGCTGGGAGTATAAAACTGAATCATAAATTCTCTCATAACAAATATAGGATGCAATAACTCCTCCTCAAGAATAAATGGAGCTAATATAGCAACAAATCCTATTGTTGTCACCTACATGAGATTTTTGCCAAATTTAATAAACAGAAAATCTCAACACATGGAGTATTTGAATTTCTTCCTTTAAATAGTCCACATTAGAGACTAATACAATGAGAAAAAGCATGGGTTCTCATAAACATGGAGCCCAAGAATAACTAGTAATTTTATCAAGCAAAGTTTACCTAAACCCACTAACAACATGAATTTATTTTTTATAATATTTAAATTTTATATTATAATTAAATAATTATCCTTTCACAAAGTCGACTTAGTCATTTGAACCATTCATTATATGTTTTCTAACTTCTAAGCAAAGACTAAACTACCATGAAACATTTATTTTGTAAAGAATAAATCAAAATTCACACTATGAATACATTCAATATATGATAATACAAGTTCATGATCACCTAGAACTTTGAAAAATATTTTTGCATATTAAAAACATATTAAACTTTTAAACTCTCAATATTAACATAGATAATTAATAATTAATAATTTAACTAATTTGAAAAAGGTTATTTCTATAAATTAACCAATGTTAAAAATGGTATTGCTAACTTTAAAATAAGATTCAAATTGAATCATTAACAAGTGTTGCATGACAATTTAGTCCCCGCCACTCTAGTTAAAAAATATGTTAAGGGAAGAATTACATAATAAATTATAACCTATATTGCTCAATGTTAGCTAAATTAATATTGGTTAATAGGAAAATCAAATCCAATCATTTTTTTTTTTTGGAGGAACTGATAAATTTAAATGTGAAGTGGACAAATTAATTACTTGCTCAGGCACATGGACTTGCATAAAATTGTGTGGATTGTAACAATTAGTAAATATACACATTTATAGTTTTACTCTTACATAAGTGTTGATGATTGGTGGGTTGGTGGATAGTATCCATTAGTAAGTCTACACATTTATAGTTTTACTCCTACATAAGTGTTGATGATTGGTGGGTTGGTGGGTAGTATCCATTAGTAAAGTCTACACATTTATAGTTTTACTCCTACTTAAGTGTTGAGAAAAGACTTGCATAAAATTTGGTGGATTGTAACCATTAGTAAGTATAGACATTTACAGTTTTACTCCTAAGTAAGTGTTGATGATTGGTGGGTTGGTGGGTAGTATCCATTAGTAAGTCTATACATTTATAGTTTTACTGCTACATAAGTGTGGAAAATAATTGGTGGTAAATATGTTATTTACACCTTCAAAAGTTAAGAATAAAAAATCATTACACAAATATCTAGGAAATAATGGACGAATATTGAAACAATATTCATGGATTATGGATAAAATATGTGAGTTAGTTATCCACAGGAAATTATCTTGTGCAAAGCCTACAACTAACAATTGCACCACATGTTGCAAAGGAAATATCGGTAGCATATCGAAGAATAACATAAATTCAAAAATATGTTATATTTTATGCGATGTCATGCACAAATTCTTAATTTTTATTTGAGAAGTAAAAAACAATATCACATTACTGAAAAAAACTTGTAATAATATATCTTAATCATATCCTACTAAGTGAGCTTTCATTGTTCTCCTCGAAAAACTCTAAGCCTTTAGTATCAACCTCTAAAGACGTTACAATGAAATATCTCAAGTCTATTTAAAAGCTTTATTACATTTAGTCCATAAACCCAATACAAAGTATTGCTAATACCATGTACTTGAAACCAACACTATAAACTTAATAACTTTAATTCTTTAACCCGATAAAATTTTATCTAATTTAATAATAATGAAACACTCAAAATACTAACTAAAAATATAAATTAAATATTCAATATTACTCCATAAAAAACATATAAAGGATAACTTGTCTATCCAAAAAACATGTTACAGAAAGAAATTCGTATCAACTAATAAAAAACTTAAAACGAAACTTTATCATAAACACATCTCCCGTTGGCTTGAAAAAGAAAACTCTAGCAGATGTGAAGGTTATCTCCCGTTGGCTTGAAAAAAAAATCTATCATATGTGAAGGTTATTGTAGCAAGATAGGCCAAAAAAAAAATAATATCTTAGCCGTAAGCAATAAGAAATAATCCTCATGTAAAAGTACAAGCTTCCTATTCACTAAGCTAGTTTTTTTCCTCTCAAAAGAAAGCTAGGTTTTTTTTAATTTGTTGTCACTTCAATATAAATCAATGTTTCATATTATATCAATTAAGCTAGTTTTTTTTTTTCTCTCAAAAATTTGTTGTAGCTTTAACCTAAATCAATGTTTTATATCAATTGTGCAGAGCCCTAAATGTGAATGTGATGCTGTGTGTGAATGTGATTCTTTGTTAGATTTTGGTGGCTAACTTCACTTTAATATAAATCAATGTTTCATATTATATCAATTAGGGCAATTGTGCATAGCTCTAAGTGTGAATGTGATTCTTTGTGTGAATGTAATTGTGCATAGCCTTAAATGTGAATGTGATTCGTGTGAGTGTGATTTTTTTGTTAGATTTTGGTTGCTAACCTCACTTTAACATAAATCAAAGATTCACTTTAACATAAATCAATTTAATTGTGCATAGCCCTAAGTGTGAATGTGATTCTTCATTAGATTTTGGTTTCTAACCTCACTTTAACATAAATCAATATTTCATATTATATCAATTAGGGTAATTGTGCATAGCCCTAAGTGTGAATGTGATTCTTGGTGTGAATGTGATTCTTTGTTAGATTTTGATTGCTAACCTCACTTTAATATAAATTAAGGTTTTATATTATATCAATTATGCACAACCCTAACATAAAATCAATGTTTCATATTATATCAATTGTGCATAGCCCTAACATAAATCAATGTTTCATATTATATCAATTGTGCATAGCCCTAAGTGTGAATATGATTCTTTGTTAGATTTTGGTTGCTAACCTCACTTTAACATAAATCAATGATTCACATTAACATAAATCAATGTTTGATATTATATCAATTGTGCATAGCCCTAACATAAATCAACGTTTCACTTTAACGTAAATCAATGTTTCATTTTATATCAATTGTGCATAGCTCTAAGTGTAATTGTGGATAGCTCTAAGTGTGAATATGATTCTTTGTTATATTTTGGTTGCTAACCTCAATTTCACATAAATCAATGATTCACTTAACATAAATCAATATTTCACTTTAACATAAATCAATGTTTCATATTATATCAATTGTGCATAATCCTAAGTGTGAATGTAATTCTCCCATATTATATCAATTGTGCATAGCCCTAAGTGTGAATGTGATTCTCTATTAACCCATATTATATCAATTGTGCATATCCCTAAGTGTAATTGTGCATAGCCCGAAGTGTGAATGTGATTGTGAATGGGATTCTTTCTTAGCCCTTGTGCATAGCCCTAACTGTGAATGTCATTGTGAATGTGAATCTTTGTCAGCCCATATTATATCAATTAAGTTTGAATGTGATTGTGAATGTGATTCTCTGTTAGCCCCTCTGCATAGCCCTAAGTGTGAATGTGATTGTGATTGTGAATGTGATTCTTTGTTAGCCGATATTATATCAATTGTGGATAGGGCTAAGTGTGAATGTGATTCTTTGTTAGCCCTAAGTGTAATTGTGCATAGGGCATGTGATTCTTTGTTAGATTCCTAAGTGTAATTGTGCATAGGGATAAGTGTGAATGTGATTCTTTGTTAGATTTTGGTGGCTAACCTAGTGTGAATGTGATTCTTTGTTAGATACCTAAGTGTAATTGTGCATAGGGCTAAGTGTGAATGTGATTCTTTGTTAGATTTTGGTAGTTTGTTAGATTTTGGTGGCTAACCTAGCACAGTGTGAATGTGATTCTTTGTTAGATTTTGGTAGTTTGTTAGATTTTGGTGGCTAACCTAGCATAGTGTGAATGTGTTTCTTTTTTAGATTTTGATAGCTAACCTAGCTATGATAGCATGGTTTAGACATTTAGATTTTTGGTAGTTTGTTAGATTTTGGGGGCTAACCTAGCACAATGTGAATGTGGTTCTAGCTTTCTTTGTTAGATTTTTGGTAGTTTGATAGATTTTGGTGGCTAACCTAACACAGTCTGAATGTGATTCTTTGTTAGATTTTGGTAGCTAACCTAGCACAATGTGAATGTGATTCTTTGTTATATTTTGGTAGCTAACCTAGCATAGTGTGAATGTGATTCTTTGCTAGATTTTGGTAGCTAACCTAGCTATGATAGCACGATTTAGACGTTTATATTTTTGTTAGTTTGTTAGATTTTGGTGGCTAACCTATTTGTTAGATTTTGATGGCCTTTTTGTTAGATTTTGGTGGCTAACCTACCACATTGTGAATGTGATTCTTTGTTAGATTTTGGTAGCTAACCTAGCTATGATAGCATGATTTAGACGTTTAGATTTTTAGTAGTTTGTTAGATTTTGGTGGCTAACCTAGCACAGTGTGAATGTGATTCTTTGTTAGATTTTGGTAGTTTGTTAGATTTTGGTGGCTAACCTAGCACAATGTGAATGTGATTGTCATATTTTGGTAGCTAACCTAGCTATGCTAGCATGATTTAGACATTTAGACTTTTCGTAGTTTGTTAGATTTTGGTGGCTAAACTAGCACAGTGTGAATGTGATTCTAGCTTTCTCTGTTAGATTTTTGGTAGTTTGCTAGATTTTGGTGGCTAACCTAACACAGTGTGAATGTGATTCTTTGTTAGATTTTGGTAGCTAGCCTAGTTTGGTTGTTAGATTTTGGTAGCTAACATAGTTATGATAGCATGATTTAGACATTTAAATTTTTGGTAGTTTGTTATATTTTGGTGGTTAACATTCTAGCTTTCTTTGTTAGATTTTTGGTAGTTTGTTAGATTTTGGTAGCTAACCTAGCACAGTGTGAATGTGATTCTAGCTTTCTTTGTTAGATTTTTGGTAGTGATTCTAGCTTTCTTTGTTAATTTTTGGTAGTTTGTTAGATTTTTGGTAGTGACTCTAGATTTCTTTGTTAAATTTTTAGTAGTCTGTTAGATTTTGGTGGCTAACCTAGTGAATGTGATTCTTTGTTAAATTTTGGTGGCTAACCTAGCGAATTTGATTCTTTGTTAAATTTTGGTTGTGATTCTTTGTTAAATTCTGGTAGCTAACCTAACTATCATAGCACGGCTTAGACATTTAGAAACATTTATTTAACCCTCACCTAACATATTCATAAACATATATTCACACGTTACACTTTCCCACATTAATTGCTCTAACACTCTTACCTACTTAGTGCTGAAAGTTACCTGTATATAATTTGCCTTCTGTATATTTATCTTTGACATTATCTTGTTCCTATTCGTGCATAGGGGATTAATATAGTCCACGGTTCTAATATATATTTTCACATTTAAATGTTTTGGCAAACTACCTGTCTAATGTTATCGACTCTTAGATTTGTTTTTCCTTGCTTTCTGGAAATTTCTGGATAGTGCAATTGTCAAAGATTTGAAAAATATTTGTGCTCATTCTATCTCCACGGTACATTTTTCCCTTGATTGATCCAATGCTGGATATTATCCCAAATAGGTAGAGATATTAACCACCATTGTGGTTTCCACCCACTCTTCACATTTGCAATTTCGTTTTGTAGAGGAGAAATCGACGCCTAGGGCTTATTTTAATACCATTTCTTTCGAGTTCATGGTTGTGTTTGTTAGGTAAACTTGAATTGGGTTAGAGTCAAAGTAAACCTCCCAAAAGGTAGAAAGGCTCTACAAAACAAATGGGTGTACAAGATTAAGCATGAAGGTGACGAAAAGAAGGAGAGGTATAAAGCAAGACTAGTGGTGAAAGGTTTTGCCCAAAAATAAGGTATTAACTTCACTGAAATTTTTTCACCTGTTGTTAAAATGTCATCCATTAGAGTCATTCTTAGTCTAGTTGCTGCTTTAGACCTAGAATGTGAACAGTTAGATGTAAAAACTGCTTTCCTTCATGGTGAATTGGAGGAAGAAATTTATATGGAGCAACCAAAAGGCTTCCTAGAAAAAGGCAAAGAAGGCCTTGTTTGTAGGTTGAAGAAGAGTCTCTATGGGTTGAAATAGGCACCTCGACAATGGTACAAGAAATTTGATTCATTCATGTTGGAACATGGTTTTTAGAGGTTGGAAGCTGACCATTGTGTCTATATCAAGAGGCATGATCAAGGAAAGTATATCATATTATTGTTATATGTGGATGACATGTTGATCGTTGGGCATGATAAGAATAATATCAATAGGTTGAAGAAAGATTTGGGTAGCAAATTTGCAATGAAGGATTTGGGACCAACACAATAGATATTGGGTGTGTGGATTATGCATGACAGGAAAAACAAAAGGTTGTGGATGTCACAAGAAAAATATATCAAGAAGGTGCTTGACAGGTTTAATATGAAGGATGCCAAGCCAGTTGGTACACCACTTGCAACCCACTTCAAGCTGAGTACTGGATTATGTCCTAGTGATGACAAGGAGAAATAAGAGATGATAAAGATTCCTTATGCTTCAACAATTGGTAGTTTGATGTATGCCATGGTATGCACATGACCAGAGATTGCATATTCAGTGGGAGTAGTGAGCAGATTCCTTACCAATCAAGGAAAACAACATTGGCAAGCAGTAAAATGGATTTTCAGGTATCTCAAGGGTACTAGTCATTATTGTTTATGTTTTGGTCATGATGAGACTGTGCTTGAAGGATTTACATATGCAGATATGGCTGGAGATATGGATACGAAAAAGTGCACTATAGGCTATTTGTATACATTTGCAGGTGCAGCAGTATTTTGGGTGTCAAGGCTACAAAGAATAGTAGCCCTCTCTACAACAGAAGCAGAGTACATAGCTGCAACAGAAGCTTGTAAAGAGATGTTGTGGAGCAGGATTCCTAGGAGAGATAGGAATAAAGCAGGACAAGTATGTGTTATATTGTGATAGTCAGAGTGCCATTCACTTGGTGAAAAAACTAGCATTTCATTCAAAAACCAAGCACATTGACTTAAGGTACCATTGGATCCGGCATGTGTTGGAGGAAGAACAGTTATCCTTTGAAAAGATCCATACAGATAGGACCCTGCTGATATGCTCACTAAGATTCTACCACGAAATAAACATGAGTTATGTAGAGGCATGGTAGGACTCAGTGTGACTTGATGACTCTTATTTGGCTTCAAGTGGGAGAATGTTAAGTGTGCAGCCAAATTCACAGAGGATTCTAGATAAGATCTTTCTAGATATCCAGGATTATAGATCCTCCTACATCGCCATTAGTTTCTAGATCATTCCAGATCTCCATCTGAATCACATACAGGATTGTAGATCCTTCTTCTGCCTCTATAAATTTGTAATTGCTCTGGCCAAGGAAAGCAAGCCAATGCCCAAGCCTATGATGTAATGCAAAGTGATTTATGTTCTCCAGTGATTGTTTTATTTATTCCAATGTTTTTTATTAAGTAATCTTGTGTTGTTTCTCAATTTGTCTGTCTTTGTGAATTATTCTCTGCTATTTCCGTCTAAGTCTCTGAGTATAAATCCGTTGTGTGTTATGTATGCTCTGGTCTAATAGTGTTGGTTACCCAGATATTGGAGGTCATTTTCATGGTAGAGCATTACAAGCATTGCAATGGTTATTTCCAATCATGGTAAGAAACCCCTCACCTTTGCTTGCTGCTATATTTTTTTCTTTTTAATTTGATAGTGGTTCTTTGATTATGAATAATAAAATTTGATAGTGGTTCTTTGATTATGCATAATAAACTACGTGTTGGATTACATTTTGCAACATTTGCATTCTAAATAGCTGACAAATTGGTTTTGAATGTGGTCCCCTTTCTGGCCAAGGGTTTCCCATTGTTTCTATGGGCCTTTCAATTCCAGGTTTATGGGTGAATTTCCTTTTTTTTAACTTTTAAAATTGTTTCTTCTCTTAACACCTTCAATTTGGAATTGATATTGTTTTATGTCCATTCCTAAGTGCTTGAGCTATTTTAGAATACAGAGTTGGAATTGGTATTGTTTTATGTCCATTCCTAAGTGCTTGAGCTATTTTAGAATACAGAGTGTGGTAGGAAAAAGCATCCACCGCTCCATAGGTAATTTCATCCTCCTATAGTCCTCATGGCTTACAGTTTCTCTCTCCTTCAACAAGCAAATCCTAACAAAATTTTTATGTTTTATTTATATGCTGAACCCCTGTAAGGTGCTCCTTCTAATCCCAAATCGTTTTTCCTAGAATATTCCCGTCGGCTCAACTTGCTAGGTTGTAATTCACCATGCTCTTAACTTGTTTCCAAGGTTCTTCTCTTCGAGTAGTTGGTTGTGACAATACAAGTTTATGGGCTTCAATAATACACTTTTTCTAGTATGAATGAAAATTACGAAACTAGGGTTTCATCCTTAAGTTTTCTCTTTCGATTAATTTCCTTATTTAGCTCAACTTAAGGCTAAAACCTTTCAACAGAAATAAAAATGGTATTTATAATTATTTCTATATGGCCTTAAATATTTTTCAAATTGTGTATCTTTTCATTAATACACCTATGTTATGGTAGTTTCTGGCATGGTAGAAATAATACCTCAATATATTTTTATAAAGTTCTTGGATTTGAAAAAAGATTTAAACGCAATTGTCATTTACCTATTATATTTGGTTGCATTTATCTAATTGAACTTATAATTTGTCGATTGTTTCTGATGCTGCCTTATAGTTATGTTTCAATGCATATATTGATATGTAGGAATTGTTATACATATATACATGTATTTTGTTAGTCGGTACACCGTAAGGTGTTCTGTTTGAAATGAAATTCCATCTAAGCTTAGATTTCTTTACTATGCGCCATTAGATCAAGTGTTAGACTATTAAAATGTTCCCTACCAACTAAATCCTTGATTTACTCTGCTCAACCAACTCGCTCAATCCTAGATTTACTCCTCACCCAACTTATTCATTAAATTTTTAGTTGGACCATTTTATCCCACCTACTAAACTAACTACCTCCAAACTCTTTAAGTTTTCGTTGAAATAAACTGTAAGTTGACTAACTATATTTTCGTTGCCTTTCCTTAACTCTCCATCTCATGGGGAATCTAACCCCGAGGTGATTGTGGGAAATGCCCAAACTCCAGAGATTTGTGAAATATCTTGTAAGGGCATATTCCATGGAGGAGTACACTCAGAATAGGAATTGGTGGCGGAAGGGTTGGAACCGCGTCACATGAGAAAGTGAATGGTTAGAATCTATCATTGACAACATTGGAAATAATTCGTTTACAAGTTCAGGACTGATGGAAAAACTATTTGCAATGCCAAACTCTGGAGATTATAGTACGATCTCATGACGTACTGGGTTTCGGGGTGACCAAGAATATTAGCTCCAGATGTCCTTCCATGTAACATCAGTTAGGATTGAATACTGTGGAACTATATATTATGCTTCTACAAGTTTAAAAAATAAGTGTAGTTAAATTTTCTTTTTTTCAAAGGATAATTTTGATAGCTAAAGTTTCTATAGCTACTCTTGCAAATTACGATGCTTGTGAATTTGATGAGAATGGTAGATCGTTGTGTTTCATGGATAATGCTCTCAAGACATTTATTTGTTTGGATACACTAGCATTTGAGACTGATATTTTCAATCAGTTTTTGCCTTTTTCCTAGATTTACCTCCTCCTAAGAAACCATGATTATGCCTCTGTTCTTCCCTTTTCGCCTGATACTTAACACACAACCTGTCTCTTTCCTTTCAACCTAAATATGTAGGGTGGATTAGAGAGAAGTGCGGACAAGATAAGACCATATAGATGTGTATTGTTGTTGTATTTTTCTCAAAGGATTTCCCTTGTTGTCTATTTTGTTACAGACATCGAAGCGAAATTCACATCCTCCGTCAGATGATCGCACAACGTATGGCTAAAAGTCTCATTTTTATCGATTATAATGAAAATCCATCAAGCCATGGTTTAAAAAAAATCTTGGAACCTAAGCGAACCATCCAGAATATTTAAAAAGGCAAATATTAGGCAACTGAAATTGCTGAAAAATGGCATCTCTAATTTTCAACATAGGTGACATGCGTCCCTTAAAATTTTAGTTCTTGTTATCCGGATTTAATCTTCAGGGTAGTGCTATTAAATTTGACTTTTTATTTGAGATTTCATGTTCATTTTTCCCTACGACTTTGTTTACGTATCTATGATTTTCTTGGAAAATCGCTTCCTCAATTTTATGCAACCTTTAATTTACAAAGATTTGCATGAAATAGTTTAAGAAATTTTTCACAACTCAGAATCTACTTTAGGTCATCAACATTTTGTTTTGAGTTATTCTCTGAAGCGATGCAGCCATGGCCACCAGGACCGTTAACTAAGAACAAAGAACAGTGAATATAGAACTAATTATTTTCAAAATTAAATGGAACAAAACATGGTTATAACTGAAAAAGGAAAATCAAAAGAAATTCTACAAAGATGTGGCTTTAAGTTATTTTGAGTTTGTAAACAAATCCTAATATTTTAGACAAGTTTGAAGTTCTATAAAGATTGAATTTATATTGGTTTATTTCTTGCATGTTCATCCTTCATTACCTCCATAATTTATGCATCCTTATTGCATTTATCTTACGAGAGACCAGGGTTTAAATTTGAGAAGAAACTCAAAATTCATTCCAGTAATTTTTTTTTTAAAGATCTATACAAAAGACAATGAAAATCTCCCAAAGACTAGTAATCTCTTAGTTGTGTGATCTGCACTCACAATGCAATAGCACAACAACAATGAAACCGAATCAAAATAGAGGAGACATTGGGTCTCTATCTGAAATCAAGCAAAATGCAATAAAATAACTTAAATTATAATTTTTTTGAATGAGTGGTATAACTTAAACTATAATTACCATGCTCAACCTTGCTAAGAGCATACCATTTTATGAAATTTATCAAGATGTGAAACTATGATATATATCAAGAATCCAGATGCTAAAAATTGCACATTTATTTATCTTTTAGGTCAATAGGGCAAGAGAGCCACTGTTTGCGGAAACACTGTGAAAGGAAGATTCAATCTCAAGCAAGTTGTAGTTTTCAAATAAGAAATGCATTAGTTTGTATTCCAAATTTAATTTTATATTACTTATTTTCAATGATTTGAGGGGTTCGTGTGGATTTCATTTCTTTAATTTCAAGGAACTTACACATAATTTATTGTTTAAGATAATCTCATTGAATGGACACAGTCAAAATCTAAAAAATCCTTTTGTATGGCTCAAAATTTTTTTAGGAAGCAAAGATATAAGTATAGTTAATAAAAAGAGTTTCATTAGTTATTCAACATACAAATTTGTATTTTGGGATCCAATACGATTATATCGATCTGAATGAACAATAGAAAAACAACTGCATAAGAAACTGAGATAGAAAAGATCATTTTATAATAAAAACTACGTAACATGTTTTGATGAATTACCATAATGATATGAATTCCTCCTATAGATTAATTGGAGAAAGAACATCCATACCATTGAAAAAAAATCTAAGTAGACATGACATAGGAGATGGATATTCTATTCTTACATTAATGTGAATTTCAAAAAATTCTTTTGGTTTGTGTCCTCCAGAAATTATGAGCACGATCAATTAGAAATTAAAGTAAACACTTTGTTTTGGTCGCCGTGCCTCAACAATACTGATATCCATCGCTGTTGGATCAAGTGCTCAGCAAACAAATTAAACACACACACAAAAGCAAGCACATAACACAGTATTTAACGTGGTTCACCCAACCAATCTGGGCTACGTCCACCAAACATAGGCATCAGGAATATATTAATCAAAATTTGGAGATTACATCAATGAAACTCTCACACTCTCTCCCAGCTATCTGTATGACAACCTATTTTATAGTAGAGAGAATCTAACTGCTCTCATATCAAATTTAGGATGCATTAATTTGCTCCCAACAACCTGGAGATAATCCAGCAACAGATTTCCTATTGTTGTCCCCTACAGAGATTTCTGCCTATTTTAGTTTAAACAGAAAATCTCAACAATCTCCACCTTGACAACAATTCGCTTGATGCCCTGTTATTATTATTTTATCTTTTCTGCAAGCCAAGAGAAGCCAAACACCAGCGTAGCTTCTCCAACAAAACTGGTTTCGTGAACATGTCTGCACAGTTCTCCTTTGTATGCACCTTTTCAAGAGAAACGCCCCTTTCAGTGATAACCTCTCTTACAAAATGATATTTGATTGGAATATGCTTTGACTTACTATGATAGGTCGGATTCTTAGCTAAATGTATTGCACTTTGACTGTCACAAAGTAACCTGATGTTATCCTATAACCTACCAAACTCACCAAGCAAACCTTTCAACCAAACCGCCTCTTTGCAAGCATGAGAAGCAGCAATGTATTCTGCTTCAGTAGTGCACAAAGCAACAATGTTCTGTAGCTTTGACATCCAGCGTATAGCTCCACCTGCAAGAGTAAAGACGTACCTTGAAGTTGATCTCCTCTTATCCAAATCACCTGCAAAATCGGAATCAACATATCCACAAACATATTCACTACTCTTATTGTAAGAAATACAATAACTACTTGTGCCTCTCAAGTACCGAAGCACCCATTTCACTGCTGACCAGTGTTCTTTACCCGGATTTGCCATGTACCTGCTGACAACCCCAACTGTATGAGAAATATCTGGTCGCGTACATACCATCGCATACATCAAACATCCTACTACATTGGCATAAGGAATTCGAGACATATAATCCTTTTCTTCATCTTTATTAGGACATAAACTCGAGGAAAGCTTAAAATGGGAAGCTAAAGGGATCGACACAGGCTTCACATTGTTCATACCAAACCTCAAAAGTATTTTCTCAACATACTTCTGTTGTGATAGCCACAGCTCACCATTACTCCTGTCTCTGAAAATCTCCATGCCCAAAATCTGTCTTGTGGCTCCTAGATCTTTCATATCAAACGTCCTTGCCATCTGAGTCTTCAACCTGTTGATTTATTCAATGCTTTTGCTTGCTAAAAGCATATCATCAACATATAACACTAAGATAATGAACATGCCATTATTCAACTGTTTGAAATAAACACAATGATCATATTCACTTCTAACATATTTCTGACTCAACATGAAAGAATCAAACTTCTTATACCACTGCCGAGGCGACTGCTTCAGGCCATATAATGACTTCTTGAGCCTGCAGACAAATTTTGCATTGCATGCTGAACAAACCCTTCCGGTTGTTCCATATATATTTCCTCATCTAAATCACCATGTAGAAATGTAGTCTTAACATCTAACTGTTGGAACTCCAAATCAAACAAAGCCACTAATGCTAACACAATTCTAATTGAAACAATTTTAACCACTGGTGAAAAAATCTCATGAAAGTCTATGCCAGCTTTCTGAGAAAACCCTTTTGCAACCAGCCGAGCTTTGTACCTGTCTTCCGTATCATTCACACCCCGTTTCAGCTTGAACACCCATTTGCATCCCACAGTTTTCCTGCCTTTCGGAAGTTCCACCAGATCCCATGTGCTGTTTTTACTCAAGGCCATCATTTCTTCCTTCATTGCTGCTTTCCATTTGTCACTATTTGAACCTTCTACAGCTTCCTGATAACATAAAGGTTCATCATCATTAGCGATCAAAGCAACTGAATCATCATACCTTCTCGGACGGCGTTTGATCCTTGTAGATCTCCTTAAGAATGTTTCTGGTGCTTCCACAATGGGTGTCTATCCTCTGTAGGAACTTCTTCATGATCGCCATCTGAAACCTGTTCATGACCTCCATCTGAACCCTATTCATGACTAGAATCTGAACTATGGTCGTTATGACTATCATTAGAAAAGCTATCAAACTGAATATGCTGGAAATCAGATACATCATCCTGTTTCAATCTTCTATCTACATCTAACTGTACAAGAGAGGATTCATTAAACCTTACATCTCTGTTGATGATGATTTTGCGGGTAGTAGGATCCCACAATCTAAATCCCTTTGTTCCATCACCATACCCAACAAAGATATACCTTTTAGATTTTGGATCTAATTTAGTTCGCTGATGTTTAGGCACTAGAGCATATGCATCACAACCAAACACTCTGAGTTTAGAATAGTCACAAGGGTGTCCTGTCCATACCTCTTGCAGAACCTTGCAGTCTATTGCTGTTGATGGAGATCGGTTTATCACATAACAAGCAGTTTCCACTGCTTCTGTCCACAACTCCTTTGGCAACCCGGCGTTACTCAGCATACACCTTGCTCTCTCTAGAAGAGTCCTGTTCATGCGTTCAGCAACTCCATTCTGCTGAGGAGTATAAACCGTGGTCTTATGTCTCTCGATCCCTGAATCCTTGCAATAGCTGTCAAACTCCTTGGAGGAAAACTCACCACCATTGTCAGTTCTTAAACATTTTATAGTTCTACCAGTGCTGTTTTCTACCAATGCTCTAAACTGTTTGAAAACTGTAAACACATCAGACTTCTTTTTCAAAATGTAGACCCAAACTTTCTGAGAAAAGTCATCAATGAATGATACAAAATAAGACGAACCACCATATGAAGCTGTAGGAGCTGGACCCCACACATCTGAATGGATATAATCAAGTATACC
>APFE031420148.1:0-10833 GCA_000404065.3 Pinus taeda
AAGATCAGCTCGAGATAGAAGGCAGCCAGAAAGGTATAGTCCATCTACTTTCTGTTCAAATTTTTCTTTGTCTGTTACTGATGATGATCCCAGAACTGTGAAGGAAGCAGTGGATTCAGAGGATGGAAACCTCTGGAAAGAGGCCATGGTTGATGAAATGGCATCTTTGCACAAAAATGAGGCTTGGGATCTGGTGGAGTTGCCGGCTGGAAGGAAACCCATTGGCAGCAAATGGGTGTTCAAGAAGAAGACAAATGCAGAAGGAAGGTGGAGAAATACAAAGCTCGGTTGGTAGCAAAAGGTTATTCCCAGGAGCCGGGAATTGATTTTGGTAGTACTCTTCTGTCTTCCCTCCGTTGCCATGGAACTTCTATTTAGATTACTTTATATCTGTGCTGCTACTTTTGATTTTGAAGTTAAACAGATGGATGTGAAGACAACATTCTTCATGCGGATTTGGAGAGGAATTACAATTGAAGCAACCTGAAGGCTTTGCTAGTGAAGGGTAAAGTATACTGTATTGCAAGTTAAAGAAGTCTCTGTATGGGTTAAAACAGTCACCAAGGATGTGGTATCAGAAATTTGATACATTTATACGAGGACTTGGCTTCACCAGAAGCAAAGCAGATCACTGTGTGTATTTTAAATTAAGTGGTGACCGTGTTATTTATCTGGTCTTGTATGTGGGATGATATGTTGTTGGTTAGAAATGACAAAGAAATTATCCAGGATTTGAAGACCCAATTGTCCTCCAAATTCGACATGAAAGATCTCGGTGCTGCAAACTATATTTTGGGCATGGAAATTAAAAGAGATCGGAAAAAGAGGAAGCTCTGGTAAAACCAGAGGAAGTATGTCGAGACAATATTGTAGAGGATGCAGGATATTAAACCAGTGAAGGTTCCTATTCCTGTAGGTGTGAGGTTATCTGCTGAACAGTGTCCCAAGACACAAGAAGAGGAAGAGGACATGTCCCGTGTTCCATATGCAAGTGCAGTGGGTAGCTTGATGTACGCCATGGTCTGTACTAGACCAGACATTGCACATGCAGTGGGAGTATTGAGCAGGTTTATGTCAAAACCAGGGAAGGAGCACTGGACAACAGTTAAGCGGGTTTTCAGGTATTTGCGTGGCACTAGTGATTATGGTTTGTGCTACCAAGGAAGACCAGGATTTGACAAAGTGTTGTATATCCGTGGCTTTGTTGATGCAGACTGGGCTGGAGATCTGGATCAGAGAAGATCTACAATTGGGTATGTGTTTAACCTATTTATTTGGAGGTGCAGTCAGTGGATGAGTAAGAAACAATCTGTAGTGGCACTATCAACTACAGAGGCAGAATACATGGCAGCCACTCATGCAAGCAAGGAAGCAGTTTGGTTGCAGAGATTGTGTTCAAGTATGGGGTTAGTACAGGGAGCTATCAGGATAGACTGTGACAGCCAAAGTGCAATTTTCTTGGCAAAGAACCCTGCTTATCATTCAAAGACAAAGCACATTGATGTTCAGTATCACTTTGTGAGGGATATGATACAAGACAAAAAGGTGTTGCTGGTAAACGTGGACACTTTGAAGAATACTACAGATGCATTGACAAAATCTATGAGCTCTGAGAAGTTCTATTGGTGTAGAGAAACAATGGGTGTTTCAGGGCTGGAAAAATGACTAAGCTCTCTTGTGGCCCCCTGTGGAAAGAAAACAACAAGTGGGAGATTGTTGGGTTGTGTTATATTCTTTCCACATACTTAACAAGGGGTTTGAGGGGTACCCGTAACCCCACTTTATGGGGTCCAAGGCAGCGCCCCTAAAAATTTTGGTTTTGGACCCTATGTTAGGTTGGGCGGACCCACCTATGGTTTTGTGCATGATTTTCGCACATGTTTTTTGGATGCGATGGTTTTGTCCATGGTATTGGATGCTTCGACATGTATAAATATGTATTGTAACATTGAAAGGAACATAATGAAAAATCAAGCTGATAGTCCCGGTTTTGGGATCTAGGGGAAAATCTCTGTGCATATGTGTTTTATGTGTTATATCTCGCATTGTTTATTTTTCTGTGATTTAGAATTCGTATGCAGGTAATTTCTGTACGGGGTTAAAACCTACAATAAGTCCACTATGTGCTAGACGGAAGTGTGAGGTCAGGATCTCTGTAGAAATATGTACCGACGTACGCCAAATCATCTACCATGATGAGTTGTTGTCACATCCATCCAAATAATGTTTAGGGAAAAGACATTTGCTGACCACCTCCATGACGATACATCAGCTCACCCCCACCTCAACAATCATTGATCCCTGGGTCCTGGAGCCTCCACCTCTATCAACTAATACCTGAATAATGGTACACATTCTAAGAAGAATGCCACCAAGATAGTTCCATACTTGAATTGCTTCAATTTCCCTATCTTGCATTTAGTGAGTTGGTCTTTCATGTTGACCAACATCCCTTCACACAAGTTAAAAACAATGGGGCTAAGGCAGTCTATGGCATATTGGAAGTGAGACTTAGTCAGTTCATGTAGGGCATATGCTCTAGCTATTGAAGCCATGGTACAAAGAATTGTTCTTAGCAGGAGATTTGTGATAACTTTTATGTCTATTTTCCCACTCTTTGTTTTTTGAGAGCCCGAGAAATGTCTCATTATCATCATATATGTACTCTCTCCCCCAGTACAAGAACCAAAAAATTTAATGCACTATCCCCTTCCAGAAAAAAATGTAATGAAATAGATGTCTGCAATATCTATATCGAGTTCTTGGTCTCCTATGAAAAAAAGTTGGCAGTCTACATCCCACCATCCAACTAAATGTTGTAGTAATTCCAACTAGGTCCTAATCCTAGGGATATAGAATAATTTGAGTAGTATGCAGTCCCGAAGATCCCTTATGCAATTTGGATCTTTGGCTACCTCATGATCTTCTACTTCATGCCCTCTTTCATTCCACTCAATCACCATTTTTCAGTGAATAACCTGTCTAACATCCATAAATAAATATTTTATTCGCTTCTATGGAAGAAAGTTTGAGAAACAATCATTAATCTTAGAGGACTTTTAAAAACATTTATGACTTGGTGGCAATGCAGTTGTTTCCAAATTTTTCCATGCTTCCAGGGCAATGGCACAGTTGAGCTTAGGGTGAGATGTGCAAGTCCGATGGGTAAAAACAATGTTGATCATCCCCGGCATAAAAGAAATTCCAGACCTCCTTACCATCTACTCTATTGATGAAAACACTTCAAAACACAATCAAAAAGTAGAGGAAGGATAAATATCTTACTTGCAACAAATAGATCGTTGAACGGTGTCCTAGATTGGCCGCACTCCTCGTCTGAAGATTGAGGAAAATGGGGGTAAAAAGTGCTCTCCAAATTACCAAATGTCAAATGGTAAATGCATTTTTACTTTTTGAGTTTTTATAAGTATTTTGAAATATTTTTACCATTTAGGGCACATTTTTTCTTATATTTTAATATTGCTCTAGAAAATGGGTAATGTGTGTCCACTTGTGTAGTGACATGTCATGGATAAATGGTGATAGTGATAAATTTTGACTGAACTAAGGAGTTTCATTTTTATCACTTTTTCAAACTCATAAAAAATAAAAGAAAAGGGAACCCCCCTCAAGTCATCTTTCAACACTTTTCTGACTCTCGAAATATGAAAATATTGTTGAGTACTTGTCATTACAAACTCGTTAGAGTAAATTAAATGACATCTAATCAGTGTAAGTTTAACCCCTTTCCAGACTGAGATAGACTATTGTATGAAAAAGGAAAACCTTGGTCACACATGGCTAAGAGGTTCTCTTAAATATTATTTTCTATCTTTTCAGATTCAAGAGACTATCTACACAAAGGGACCTTTGGAGTTTACTTTTTACCTCTTTTTCAAACTCTCTCAACATGAAAAAGATGTCGAGTTACCCCTCCATCGGACTCATAAAACTTAAACGACGCAGGACTTGTCACCATGACGAGACAAAGTTACTCCTTCCTAGGGCTCATTAAAACTTACTAGGATGGGTTCATCTGAAGGATGAACTTATACGACAAACATATGTTATCCTCTTCAAGATTGCAATAAAAATAATGGGTACTCACTAGAAATAGTGGGGGAAAATGGAAGTGAATGCATCATGTATTTTGTGTAAATACATCATGTCGCTCTTGAACATGATACTTATCTATTGCTTGTGTCTGGTTTGGGTTATCCCCGCATCCTTACTTTCCTTCTTGGGTTTTGGGATTCCATTTTCCTTTCATATGATTATATCCTATTCTCATCATGACCTTTGATCATATGATTGAGTCAAATGTTGCCAAACTCTGGAGTCATGTTGCCGATATGTTTAAGAGAAGTCCCATCTGCATTTTTACCACTTATACCCTGTCTAACTTTTCTGAAACAATCTTGAATCACTCTTACCTACTATGTTCCATATTTAGTTTTGTGCCGATGCAGTGGGAAACATTATGGCCCTCCTTCGACTTATCACTTCCTGTTGACCTCAACTCATTATCCAGGAATATTGTCTAGAAAATCCCTTTCAATACCTTGGAGTTTGCAGACCTCAATGGCAAGTTCTTCACATTGGATGATAGGTTCACATCATTGGCCTTCGATTGAATGATTTTGCAGGTGTTCGACTTCAGCTTCCTTATTCACACTCGTGAATTGTGTTGTTGTACCTTGAGAGCCATTGTCATTATTGGTGGTTTCTCTTGTTCCTATTAACGATTTATATTATTGACTGGTAATTGGGTGGTTTTCTATCATGTTCGACCCTGACACATTTATTCACATGGTAGGATTCGTAATTTGGTTGGATCAAGATAGAGATGAAGACCTTGGGTTCCGTCTGATAAATCCAGGTTGCATGGAGTTGTTAGCTATTCATGATTGTACACATGATTCCTTCTATACGAATGGTTGCGTTCATGTTGTGGATCCATACATATGATCCTTTCTATTTAGATGGTTGCATCCATGTCATGGATCCATACACATGATCCCTTCTATTCGGACGGTTGTGCCCATGTTTTAGATTCTTGTATTGTTAGATGCCTATTTAAAGATGTATTATTAGGCATATTTACATCATAGATGTCAGATATATTGTATCATTCTTGATTTGCAGGTCTCTTGATAGTGTTTTTCTGGGTCCTTTCCTTGACTTGTAAACCATTTAACCCATCACTCCATGTTCTTCCTTCATGCTTTAGGGGGCATCTGTTACGTAGTATTTTGTCACACTTCCCATCCCATATCCTGAAGCATCAAAATGAGGAACGTTGTCAATGTATTACCATGAAACACATACAAAAACATCCCTGAAGAAGAGAAGAAAGGTTTCCTTAGAGAGATTTGAAGATGTTTTTCCTAAAAAACTAGTTTTCAGGATCAATGCTTTTTGCACCACTGTTGGTTTGTGCTAATGGCTTGTTGCAACATACTATCCTAGCACTTCCAATGCAACTTTTGATAAGAAAACTTGTGTTGAACCTCTTTTGGCCATTTTTCCTAAAGTGGAAGAGAATATTTTCTTACTAGAAGCCTCGAAAACAACGAGCTGGATATTGTTGAATAAGGATATGGTCGATTTCTCCCAAGTCGAGTCCTTGATCCTACCTTTAGGGATATTCCCATTAAGATGTGGACCTTATTTCCCCTTTTTTGGATCCCTAACTCCCTTTCCTTTCCTATAAATGAAATCCCTTCTATCCCCAACTGGTTGGTCATTGCTTGGTTTCATTCCTATGCTAAAACTATTCCTAAATGTTTCCCATCTTACGAAGGAGAAGGAGTGCTTGAAGGTCTTGTCTTGGACTTGGAAACTCATCCAAAGGAGGCTTCCAACATCAAGGCTCATATGGTTGTATTCTTCCCTCATTTTATATTAATTAATACATCATGTGTTTACTTTCCATAAGTGTATAAATCATTATTCATTTAGTATGATATTCCTTGTTCCGTCATATAGTTTATGTTAGAATGAATTATGCTATGTATTCTCTTGTCTCTTTGTTTGATCTTCCTTGTAAGTATTAATCCACAACGACATAAAGAGGATTGAAATTGGAAGTGAGAAGATCGAGGACGACATCAATGGGCGTTTAACATCAGAGTGAGGTAAGTCATCTATCTTATTTTTTATTTTCTGATATAAACTAGGAAAGCCTGCATGTGTTTGTCTAGTTTGTTTCTAGATGCTCTTATAGGACTAGAGAGATCGCTTCTATCTGCAGAAGGGATTTCCTTCACAATAGTTCTATAAAATATATTCAGTAAAACTACCAAAAAGTTGGCTGACTTTATAGGCCAATGACCTTGTCCATTATATTTTCGATACTTTGCTTGTGCAGTTATGCCAACAATTTCACAAAAGTGGCGAGAAGTTATTGCTTGTTTCTAGGAAATTACATCCTCCATATGCCTCTTAAATTTAGCTAAAGATAACTCCTTAACTACTTGTAATTATATGTTTGTTGCTGGCAGTGGAATGACTTGACTTCAAATATCAACGCACATATGTTTTTGCATTCAATAAATCACACATATAATTAAATGGACATATAATTCAATGCTTATTATTGTAATTCAACAAATCAAATTGAGGCACATATAAATCAACACAGCAGTTGAATCAACGTTGAATGGTGAACCAACTCATATATAATATACAAACAAACACATCTTGAACCATGTATGAATCGACACATATATATAAAAGCATATATATGAACCAACAATGTCTTACATATATCATATGCACTTTATGGAGAGCTTAATGTGAAATACGCAATAATCAATATAACAAGGCACCAAATAAAATATTTGCCATCACTACACAGAATTCACTCCATGAAACTCGTCATAGTAGTTAAGTCACAGTCTTCAAGCAATGACCTTTGTTGATAACATGATAGAAGTTTATAATATCCATATGCAACCATTAAAACCAACACAATCTATCTATAGGATTTGAACACCAACATTCAACATTGAGTGGGGGACATCAATGAATACATTGTGATACCATACATACCAGAAATCACCATGCAGTTGTTTTAATGCATCCCTGACAACAACCAACACAAAGAGAAAAGAACATAATGCAACATTCAATGCACAATTAAATCAATGCTAGCATATATAGAGAATGACCCATATTTTTCAAACACATGAAATTCTAACAAACTAACTAATCGTTCAAACAAATTCTAGCAAGGAACACTTCAACAAGTGTTGAGAAGAACAGGTGGTGAAAATTTCAGTAATCTAAGATATGAAATGAAATTGTATTATCTTTGTTGTCTTTGTATAAATCCTATACAATTTATTTTATCACACATAACCCTAAACTATGGCTCATATTTTGTTCAACAATAGACAAGTAGTCCTATGAAAATAATAATAAGAGGAATTGACCAACGCTAATTAGGATTATGATTCAGAAAAATGAAGCTGGGTTTAGACAATCTCCGTTGCAATCCAGTTACTTTGGGGTGTTAGGATATTCCGACACATAAGAAATAGTTAAGTATAACTTGGTCTAGTGTAGAGTTAGGTAAAGTGTGTTTCTTTACTATGTACTTTTGTAACTTACAATCTGACGGTCACGATATGTAGTGATCTGACGGTTCATTCTCTCCTCAGTATTACCAACACTTGATCCGTGGCTTAACACCCAATTGGTCCATGATCTCGATTTAAAGAGCATGGAGGGTCATTTGTAGGTTAACTGTTCATGAGAGAAGCTTATGTTAAATTTCATTCTTTTATTAATAAATTGCCTGAAGTGGCCGCGTTGGCTCAGGCTGTGGACTGTTTCCCTCTTTGAGGGTTTTAACCACGTCAAAAATACTGGTGTATTGATCTATGATTTATTTGTGAGCGGTGTCCTTTGGTGTTCTGTCTGAGAAACTTACGCTGTAAATTCCTACATGGTATTAGAGCTATTTGAGGGCCACGTCCATTGGTGATCCAAATCTAAAGCCGATAGAACTGCATCCGACTACCGTTTCCTAGATCTACTATTTCTGTCTACTTTCGGGCCGAGATGACTACTCTATTGTGTTAGGAGCATCTGTTCCAGTGACAAACCCCTTTTGTTTCATGCGAAAAGGTTTCTGGTAGCCCTAGCTACGTCATTTTTAAGATCTGGAGGTATACAATGTTTATTTGCAGTTTCTAGTTATTTTCTCTCTGTTTATTATTTCGGTTTATTTAACTTCTTTTTTATTACTGGATCTATACCTTCCATTTCTGTGTATGCTCTTTACCCTACGACTCTGTGGGATCTGGGCAAATCAGAAATAGAGAGGAAGGATTTTTCTCATGCGTATGCTCTTTTCCGTTGCGCCTTAGTGTGATCTCGGAAAATCAGAAACATTGAGGAAAATATTTAATTTCCGGGTAAAGCTAACTTCAAGCCATAATGTTTGTTTTTTTTTTGTATGTCCGTGTTGGGTTTTGTGTTTTTTGTTTTATAGGGAGAAAGAGCTTTCTCAAGCAAGCACACAATCCAAAGCTTCAGTGACTAGTAAAA
The DNA here is from genome assembly GCA_000404065.3 of Pinus taeda. Classification (NCBI taxonomy): domain Eukaryota; kingdom Viridiplantae; phylum Streptophyta; class Pinopsida; order Pinales; family Pinaceae; genus Pinus; species Pinus taeda. The sequence goes on from APFE031420148.1 coordinate 8,557, forward strand.
AAAAAAAAAAACAAAAACCCCTTTCCTCTTTTCCAAAAATTACTAAACTTTTAGTTTAGCTCACTTGGTCCAAAGTTAATTTATGAGAGAAGAGGTCTTGAGTTCAAGTCTTATTTTTGTTGATCTAATTAGATTAAAGTTTTGAAAGGGGCAGATTTTTTTTAACATTATCATTCATTTCCGCACATTCCCGCACTTCGTCGACATCTTCATCAACTTTTCTTCAAAAAGCCATAACTTCTTCATCCAGAAGCTGTTTTCAGAGCCGTTTTTTTTGAACCAGCCTAATTTTTCGAGATATTTCCATTGGGACACCTTAATTTCAACATATATATATATATATATATTATATATATATATTATATATATATATATATATATATAATAATATATATATAATATATATATATATATATATATATATCTTCAGTTTCTGTTAAAATAGAAAGTTCATGCCAAGTTATTCTTGACAGCACCAACTACTTCCAATGGTGGTCCTACATTGTGGATTTACTTAAAAGTAAAGGTCTTTACAAAATAGCCACAGGTCGAGAAACCAAACCAGAAGATGAAGATAAGGTAGCTAAATGGGAAAATAGGCAAGATCAAGCACATGGGTTGATAGTGATGTCTATTTCTCCAGATCTTAGATTCCATATTGCAGAACTTGATACTCCTGATGAAGCAATGAAACAGATTACTAAAGTTTTGGAATAAAAAATGAATTTAGAGCCCATCAACTTGAAAATGAGTTGCTTACATTGGACCCCAATAATTTTTCTTGCATTGAAGATTTTTTGTCCAAGTTCAAGACCCTTAGACTTCTCTTGGAAGGTGTTAAGGTTAAGAAAGAAGATAGTAACCTTATCTATTCCATTCTTACTAAGTTGGGGCTAGCCTACTTTGTGTTTGTTTCCACCTTCCATTCTACAAGAGAAGCCTTCATTTCTCAAGGACAAGACTACAAGTCCCTTTCCTTTGATTCTTTTTGTGATTCTTTAATAAGAGAACAAGAAAAACTCTTACACCTTGGTCTTCTTAATCTTGGAAACTCTTCTAAGAAAGCGTTAGCTGCCCAGTAGCAACCAAATTCAAAGAATCCTAAGAAGTTGTATCCTAAAAGGAATGGTCCTAAACCAAACAAGGTTCCTAAGCAATTTTAGCCTCAAAATGAAAAATCATTTCAACAAAATGATAAGGAAAATAAAAACAAAGGGAAGAAGACTGATAGACATTGCCACTTTTGTAATCAAGATGGCAACTTAGAATACAAATGCTTTAAGAAGATGGAAGCCTTGGAAGTAGCAATGAAGAAGCATAACATCCATTTGGAGCACTCTTCAACTTCAACTTCATCTTCAGGAATGGATTTTTCTACATGTGGTTGTCAAGCATCTCAGTCTGGATATGCACTAAATGTATCTTCTTCCTCTCATTCTCATGAGTGGCTCATTGATTCTGGAGCTTCTTATCACATGGCCAAAAACAAAGCCATGTTTTCTTGTTTAAATGATTGTAACACCAAAAATATATATGTTGGTGATGATAGATGTCTTAGTGTTGTAGCGACCGGTATTGTTCATATAGACAATGGTCAATTTAATGATGTATTATGTGTTCCAACCTTATCGTGCAACCTTCTATCTGTATATCAGATAACTCACTTAGGTGAAGGTAAAATCATTGAATTTTCACTTCACAATGTTGTAATTAAAGACCTAAGAGATCCTAGACAGATTTTAGCTACTGGCATTACTGATGATTCTACAAGGTTGTATAAGTTTCACAACTTTGGGTCATCAAATCTTCCTTCATTATTTTTTGCTCATAATGATGAAGTGAGCAAACTTTGGCATGAGCAATTTGGTCACTTAAACTATCGCTCCCTTCAGAATCTATGTAAAGAAAATATGGTGACAGGTCTTCCAATGGTATCTTGCAGAGATGGTGTTTGTTTCGGATGTGTACTCGGAAAACATCATCGGAACAGTTTTGAAAAACGTTCCTCTTGGCATGCCTCAGCCCCTTTACAGCTTGTGCATAGTGATTTATGTGGTCCACTTCCAGTTGTTTCATTCTCTTGCTACAAGTATTCTTTAAATTTAATTGATGATTTCTCTAGACGCACTTGGGTATACTTCATAAAACTCAACAATGAAGTATTTGGCATGTTCTTGGCCTTTAAGGCCTTTGTTGAGAAACAATCTAGACATCAAATTCTCAAGCTAAGATATGATAATGGCAGAGAATATTTTAACAACAAATTCGTCAACTTTT
>APFE031420150.1:8279-36620 GCA_000404065.3 Pinus taeda
AAGCTAAGAGAATGGTTCATTTGACTAGGTTAGGAGGTAAAATGAGCCCATATAATTACCCATTTATGAGGCTCATCAAGGCTCGTATTGTAGTGGTGAAAACCTTAATAGGTGTAAGCCCCCTTCTATACTTTGGTAGAGGAAAATTCTTTGACTTGAACATTTTCATATGATATAAAAATTTCAATCAGTTATGCATACCAATATTAATTACAATGAATAGTATGATGGAGGACCAAAGGGCCTAGAGCCTATTCAAAGGTAGTTTAATAATAACATATTTAAAAATTCATTAAATAACAATGAAATAATCATTCTAGGAATCCTCTATGAATTGGAACTTCAATGGAAAGAACATGAATTCTTTTGTTTTCCAATAAATATTATTCTTTTTGTTTCTTAGCGAAAAGGGCGAGAAATTATTTTTAATAATATAAGTGTGAACTTGAATAACAATGGGGTTGACAAAGGTTCTCAAAATAACTTTTACTTATGGACCATGCTAAGGGGTGGCAAGGAACAAAATTCTTCATGACAAACCCAGTTGTTGTTGAGTGCATTCTTTAAAAATAATTAGGGAGACCCTTTTCATTTGGAGGAGGGCCATGATGGAAAAGTCATATCACACTCTTATAGATGGAGTTGACGATAGGGATACACCTGTTATGGCTAGGCAATTTTTTAAATTGTTGATGTGCATCAACATAGGTGAGTCCATAGGGTGGTTTGCATCATGCAAACTAGAACTCATAAAACTCTCTAGATATCATGAATCTGAGAAAGGGGAAAGATAAAAAGGAAAACGGGATGCAAGAATGAGTACAAGGTATGAAATATTAAGGAAGAGAACATGAAGTCATCATGGAGGGAGAAGACTAATCCTTAGGGGCCTCGCACACGGAAATTACACTCAAAACGAAATAGGGGGAGGATAATAAATCCACTATTTAGAGGAGCCTTCACACTAGTGCATCAAGGTCAAATCCTACAAGCACTATAGTGAGGGAAGAAAGAAGATTTGAATTGTTTCTAGTTTTCATGAGGAAAGTGGGTACATTATTGATAATTAATTCACAAATTCATGTTCACATTTCTTTGTAACAATAGGGAATGCTAATCAATGATTATTGGCATTAGGAAAAAGTGAATTAAATAAAGTAGAAGTGACAATGAAACACAACATAAAGAAACACAACATGTGATGAAAAAAAACCAACTTATAAGAAGCTCAAAATTACGAATTAGACTAATCAACATAATATAAACAGAAAGCATATTATGACATAGTGTCACAAACAAACCAAAGAAGAAATAAAAAATTAAAAAAATAAAATTATTTTTTTTTCGCTTATTTTGTAATTTTATTTTATTTTCTTTAATTTTTAATGTTTACCTATGTACAAAATAAAGGATTCAATATTATCTAATGGTCATACATGTTGAAATTCAACATATATTACTGTTTATTTCAAGGTATAATGTCCCAACCAACAATTGTTTGTTTGTGTGCCAAACTATAAGAATGAAGGAATGTAGACAAATCATGGTCTTGTTCTACTTAAAACAACACACTATTATTGTGTTGAACATGGCTCATATCATTAACAAAAAATATGTATATTCATGAGACATTTAAAACCCAAACACTTGATTTTAAATAGATTGGGCTAACTAATTTCCTTAAGAGTAAAAAAATAGGACTTCATTTTGAAGTTCTTTGAAAAAAATTCATCATCCATATAAAACAAGTACCTTTGGTAAACTTGACAAGACCTTTCATAAAGAAGGGCCTCTTTCTCAATTTCATTAACTAATAAATCATAATTCATGTTAACCATTTCATACCGTCATGACTCAACCATTCCTCACCATAATCATCATACATGCCCTCAAACACAAGGTAAAGGAGATGGGATGAGTGTGTGGTCAAATATCATGCATGAAATTATGTGAGAGGTGACAAGAGAAGCACAACATGGATGTGGACATCGCTCATCCATGTAAAATCATCTATGTCCACAAAACCAAAGTTATAATCATGTGCGTCATTGTCATGGTGATCATCATTTACTGCACATTCTTGATCACAAATGAAACAAGAATAATAATCATGTTTTCAAAGAAAGGGTTCATTAGAGAACTCAGGTGGATACTAGATAAAAAGATTCATCCTCAAGACATCTCATCCTATAGATCATGAAAGGTAAGCATTAAAGAAGAAGGATTTGGACTTATGTAATTAAGATTGGGACATAAATTAGTTCTGTATGGGTTTTCTCTTCGAAATCAATACAAGTTACCAAAGCTTCATAAAAAAATTGAATGTTCCTTTCCTACAACTCATACATGTAAAGAGGAGGTATGAGGCTATATTAATGTAGATTGGCGAATAGGTTGGCAGGTCTAATAGATTTAGAGATGAGGTCGTAAAGTTTGAAACTCAAGGTTGAAAATAGGAATGCTTTAGCCCTTTTCCATGCATAATTAGTTAAATATTTTAAGGTGATCATAAGGATTTTCTCGTATACTTTTTGACACCTAATCATAGGAATTCAATGAAAAACTGTAATTAATGTAAATAAATAATAGAGGAAATGGAAATTGAAAACTCACTTTTTCTTGTATATAATAATCAACAACCTAAATAAATAATACAATTTCATTTGAGGAGTAACCTCGTGGCCTGACATGGTATTAGAGACAACCTCTATATTTATTTTTCAGCATTGTATATCTAATTGTAACTCTAGCCAGTTTCATGTCCTCAGCCTCTTTTCTCTGCCGAATCTCTGCATTTGGACAGGCCATGCATTCAATGAGTTTTTGAATTATCTTTGTGATGACTGCAAGGATTTCTGATTTAACCTCTAGCTCAATAGCTCTCATAGAAGTTGTTTGGAGCAGACGTGGAAAGAGTAGTTGAAGCCTTGGTGCTAAGAGATGGAACATGTTTGTTAAAAGACTGTGAGCTCGGTCAAACCTGGATGTGTTGCATTGAGTAGTGGGACTGGTGGAAGCATTACCCAAATCAATGTACCTCACAAGCCAACATCTGTGCCCAGTGTTGGTGCATTCAGTCGAATCTCCCGCTTGCGGAGGGAATACAGAGTGAATCAGGGGCAGCATAACAGGAAAGTTCTCTGGCTCCATGGTTAAGTGTGTAATGGCCTTGCCTCGACTTGAGAAAGCATTAAATGAATCCTACGAGGTGCCTTGAATTCCATTCATGGTGACCTTGGAAAGGTTGCAGAGGGCCATGTGGATGCCTCGTCCACTGTCGCCCTCTCTCATAAACTTAATTACCATAATTAACACTTGCATTCGGGACCTTGAAGGGAAATTTGACCAGCAAGGAAAATTCCTTTTTTATTGCATCTTTTCATCCATATACATATTCACAGTGGGGTATGCGAAAATGTGGGAAGGTCATTTTAAGCTCGTCATCCTTGAGTAAGAATATTGTATCCTGGACAACAATCATGAGGTCAATACCAACTATAATGGTAAACCTATGGAAAAAATGCAACTAAATATATTAACCTTGCCAAGGTTATAAACTAATGGATCTCTTTAGTCATGTGGGTGGAGACAGTTGAAAGAGGCAACCTGCAAACCAACAATGAAAGAGTAGACTTGGAATAAAAGAAGGAAACCTTAGTGTTGGTCATGGTCTCACTCACAAATGAGCAAAGTCTAAGTGTGCAAAAGAGGGAATCCTTGTTATGTGTTGATTCTTTCTTCCATATATCTCTTGAAGGTGATGGATGGTCTCAATTTTCATCATTTTTCCATTGGATGAAAACTTCGTAGTCACATTAGTTATGTTTGTTTGGCAACAACTCTAATAATTCTTTTAATTTTCAGTGTGTCTTGCTCATAACTTAATGTTTTCCTTTTGGTACTTATTTAAGGGATTTGTATTTAAATAAAGTATATATTTATTGCTTTCCCTTTTAATACATTCTCATATTTAATATTTCCTAAATTTTATTTAGTAACTATTACTAATAAAAATAATTTTTGTTATGAGATAGAAACACATTTCAAAAAACACTCCAAACAATCACTGCTCATTTTCAACTTCAAAGAACTAAGTGGTTCTAGGATTTGACCAGAACAAGAAGTTTTAGCATCTCATAACGTGCACATTCCCTTTTTAAATCCAGTGTATTGAACAACAAGAATGGGTAAAATTATCCATTATAAAATCAAATCAAACAATTCATCTCTTTGTTAGTTGAATTGGTGAATGGCTTATTTCAGGTATCCTTTGTTTCCAATATTATCTTCTTGTCTAAATTGTTTTGCATGGAGCTATCAAATGTTTTATGATTATCCTTGTGTTACTCCATCAATTCTTGATCCCATGATAGACTATGGTATAATTCTACGTGTAATGTTACCGAGGACATACTTGGGGAAAGTTTCTCCTCTAGGCTCCACATACATTTTTATACCTTTTTCTACTTCGTTGACGTTGCGAGACTGTATACGTATTCTATGAGTCTTATCTTCAAATCCAATGAAATTTTTGGAGTAATTGCTTGATCATAATATCCAACCTCCATTGAGATGCTATAGCGTTCTCGTGATATAGCATGTAGAGCCCAATTGTTTCTTTCATTATACAAATGGTGTTGTATCAATGAGGTTGCCACTTTTCTTCTGAAGTGACCATTGGTTGGTGTTACGTTTATTGCAACTATCTTGTTCCATAATTGGTATTCAAAACAATTCCTCTTCTCAAGGGACCTTCGGTCATTTATTTCCCACTGGAATGAGCTCTTTTGCTAATAGGATTTTCGATGCATCCTTTCATTCATACTACACACTGATGCATATCCCCATTTGTAACCTCTAATGTTTCCATCGTCAACACTGTCTTTCTTTAGTTTAATGGAATGCATGTTACTATTTGCAAAATTTTCATGGCCAACATCTTGAGGCTCACTTATATCCCAATTCAAGTTCATTGATTCAAGTGATTTTATAAGAAAAAATACTCCTTCTCTACCATCTTTGTGGTTTCTCACCTCGCTCCTCAATTTGTTGGCTCTTTTGGACTTCAGAAAGGCCTGAACTTCAGTTCTTAAGCTATCAACTATTTCTTCCTTTTCTTCAAGCTCCATTGATTCAAGTGATTTTCTAAGAAAGAGGTCTCCTTTGATGCAAGAGCATGTGACTTAGAGGGAAAAGTCTTCAAGCATATTCCAAAAATCTAAAACAAAATTACACGCAAGGGAGTGGGGTCCTTTAGCCAGCAATTTCCATGTTTTTTAAGTTCAAGATAGGATAGAATTGAGAATAAAACATGCTGATTATATTAGAGATGGATAAGCTATAATAAAGCTTTACTCTTTAAATCATTCTATGTAAAGCATGCTTTTGTAAAGGATAAGGCTCGAGAAGGCTTTATCAAGTATTTATAAATAAGAGACAACAGGACTCTCATGAGAGAGGGGGGGGCGGAAGCATTATCCCTTGAAACCTTTTCTCTCTATTTATCTGAATTAATGGACTTCTGCTAATTGAAAATTTTTATGCACGTATCAGCTAACTTATTTTACTAGGAGTTGAGAAGTGATGAATTCGCCTTATTTTCCATCATGATGCATGATAGCGATTACTGATTATCGCATCAGGAAAAAGGTAGGAGGAAGGGCATTAAACCTACTAATAGTATATTGTATAAATTCCTCACTAAAAGTCACCGATAGTGTGTTGGGTAATTCTTTTAAAACTACAGTTCTGATAGGAGCAGAGCCCTGTTTGTCAATTAACAAGGGTTGTGGCGATCGGAGGAAATCCATGAAGCTGTCAGTTTAATGACTGATATGCCAATTGAAGCAAAGGGAGAAATTGGGGCTAATATTGAGGAAATTTCTACCAAATTTGAGTGGTTATCCATAACACCTGCACCCAGGCCATCATTAGTGGTATGAGAGTAGCCAATTGAGATTGGATTGAATCTTAGAAGCCAGAGAAGGAAAGTTACTATGGCTTTTAGATTTGGAAGAGGATGATGACGTGTTGGAAGAGGATGACGACGTGGTGGAAGAGGATGGCCTATTGCACATGCTGAAGTAATGGAAATTGTGCAACAGATGCCAGCTAGATTGGATGCATTAACTTCAGATAGAAACATAGATGATGGAGATGTTAGTGAACCTGAGATTGAAGCTACAAAGGACGAAGCCATAGAAAGTACTCCTCAGATGAGGTTCCTTCAGTGAGTGTTGAGATCCACAGCTAGGCCAAAGACCGAGGTATCAGTATACTAAGGAGGACTGAATCCAGAAGAATTGATAAACTCGATTAATGGCATGGAGAAATTATTAGATTATGAAGAAACAAAAGATGAGAAGAAAGTGAAGTTTGTTGTCACCAAGTTATAATGCCATGCCGCGATTTGGTGGGATGGTGTGCAACCAATCAAGACTTGGAGCAAGATGGTAGCAAAGCTAAGAGGTAAGTTTTTGCCAATTAATTATCAACAAACTTTTTTAAGACAAATGCAAAATATTAGAGAGAGACCTTTGATAGAAAAAGAGTACACATCTGAGTTCTATAAAGTAAGCATAAGAGCTGGAGAAGCCCAAGATACATATGAGAAGGTGGCTAGAAATATGAATGGCCTCAGGATGGAAATTCAAGATGAGGTAAGTCTAGTGTCTCCTAAAACAGTAGAGGAGGCTTATGAGGTAGCACTAAAAGCTGAAGAAAAACTCATGAGGAAGCAGTCTTGCAGAGGGAGAGGTAATTTCCGAGGAAAGGGAAGTCAAGGTGGTAGAGGAAGATGTACAACACCTAAAGATGGAGCTAGCAGTAGCTCAACCCAGCATGAACCCACACGAGGTGATGCAAGAGCTAGAGGGATTTGTTCTAGAGGAAGAGGAGGCAGAGGAAGAGGTAGAGAAATAAGATGTTATAGAAGTAACAAGCTGGGACATAGAGCTTTTAAGTGCCCAAAGAATGTAGAAACAAATCAGAGGAATGAAATTGTTGCTCCAGTAGAGGGAGAAGCACTAGTGGTAGTAGTAGTAGAAGAAGAAAATATATCAGAAAGAGGAGAATCTTTGGTAGTTAATAAAGTTCTACTTAAGCGAGAAAAGGAGGTGGTTGAACCATCACAAAGGAAGACTTTATTCAGGATAGTGTGTAAGGTTCAAGGGAAATGTAGCGAGACGATCATTGATAGTGGTAGCACTAACAATTTGGTCTCTACAGAAGTAGTGGAGAAATTGAAGCTGAAGACAATGAAACATCCAACACCTTATAAGGTGTCATGGTTGCAAAAGGGACACCAACTATTAGTAAATGAACAGTGTGAAGTGGAATTTCAGGTGGGCAAGTATAAAGATAAAATTGTTTGTGATGTGATGCCCATGGATGTGTGTCACATATTGCTTGGAAGACCTTGGAAATATGACAGAGGAGCCATGCATGATGGGAAAGGAAACACCTACAAGTTTGGAAAGGATGGTGTCAATCATACTTTGTTGCCTCTACAAGAAGAAGAGGTACCATGACAGAAGACTGATCTAAAAACTCTGTTACTTGGAAGAAAGGAATACTTGAAGCAGATTGAAGAAAATGAGGTAAATTTTGTTGTAGTTTGCAAGCCCAAGGTAATAATGACCTCTACTAAAGGTTCTGATTTACGCATTGAAATTCAAGAAATGTTGGAGAAATATTGTGATATTATTGTTGATTATTTGCATAATGAATTACCACCCATTAAGAGAATCAATATTCATATAGATTTGATTCTTGAAGCAAGTCCCCCTAACAAAGCAGCTTACAGAATGACTCCTACATAAAATGAAGAAGTTAGAAAGCTGGTACACGAATTGCTTGACAAGGGGCTGATCAGAGAAATCTTGAGTCCTTGCGCAGTACCAACAGTGTTGAGCCCAAAGAAATATGGACGATGGAGAATGTGTACAGATTCAAGAGCCATCAATAAAATCACAATGAGGTACAGATTTCCCTTACCTAGAATTGAAGATTTAATGGATTGCTTGAGTGGCGCAAAATATTTTTCAAAACTAGATCTTAAAAGTGGGTATCATCAGATAAGGATAAGAGAAGGGGATGAGTAGAAAATCACTTTTAAGACCAATGAGGGACTATATGAGTGGAGAGTATTGCCTTTTGGCTTGTCAAAAGCACCAAGTACATTCATGAGACTCATGAATGAAGTTCTTAAAGAGTTCACTGGTAAGTTTGTAATAGTATATCTGGATGATATATTAGTCTATAGCAGGTCTAAGGAGGAGCACATGACGCATTTAAATTGTCTTACAAAGGCTGCAACAAGAAAAATTAATGTTTTATCTGAAGAACGTTCATTCATGAAAAAAGAGCTAGTATACTTGGGATTTGTTATTTCTACTGAAGGGATGAAGATGGATCCAGATAAGGTCAAAGAAATTATGGAGTGGCCTTCACCCATGAGTGTTTTTGAGGTAAGGATTTTTCATGGTCTTGCTAGCTTTTATAGGAAATTCATTAATAATTTTAGTAATATTAATGCACCTATTATTGAGACCATAAAGAAGGAAAAACAACCATTTAAATGGACTGCTGAAGCAGAGAAAAAATTTTAGTTGTTAAAAAAGAAAATCACTGAAAAGCCTATATTGGTTTTGCCCGATTTTAACAAACCTTTTCAAGTGAACTGTGATGCCAGCAGAGAAGCAATTGGAGGAGTTTTAAGCCAAGAAGATAGACCAATAGCTTATTTTAGTGAAAAGATAAATGGTTCAAAAAAGAAGTATTCTTCTTACGATAAGGAGTTCTACGCAGTTATGCAGTCATTAAAGAAATGGAGGCATTATTTAATGTCAAAAGAATTTATTCTTTATTCAAATAACCATGCATTACAGTTTATAATGCAGTAGCCAAAACTCAGCGAGAAACATGCTAAATGGGTAGAATATCTTCAAGGTTTCCATTTTGTTTTGAAGCATATAACTCGGCAGTCAAACAAATTTGCATATGCCTTAAGTAGGAGAAATGTATTGCTTCAAGAGAGTCAAATCCAAGTGTTGGGTTTTGATTTCCTTAAGGAATTATATGCGACCGATTTAGATTTGAAAGAGGCATTTGAGGCTTGTAAAAATCCTGTTTTGGTGGATAGGAGCAAATGGTTGGATTACTTCCTACAAGATGGGCTGCTATTTAAGAAAAATCAGTTGTGCATACCAAATTGTTCAGTGAGAGAGAATTTAATCAAAGAGAAACATAGTGGAGGACTTGCAGGACATTTTGGTGTAGAGAAGAATTTTGAATAGCTAAACAAATTTTATTTATGGCCAAAAATAAAATCTGAAGTGGAGAGGTATGTGAGAACTTACAAAGTCTACCAATGTGCAAAGGGAAGGAGCCAAAACATAGGTTTGTATATCCCATTACCAATTCCAGATAGGCCTTGGGATATGGTAAGTATGGATTTTGTGTTGGCGTTACCAAAGACTCAAAGAGGTAATGATTCAATCTTTGTTGTAGTGGACACATTTTCAAAAATGGCACACATTATTCCATGTTATAAAACTAGTGATGCTTCTCACATTGCTAATTTGTTTTTTTAAGGAGATTGTATGATTGCATGGGTTGCCCAAAAGAATTGTCTGAGACAGAGATTCCAAATTTGTTGGACATTTTTGGAGGAAACTATGGAAGAAGTTGGGAACTAAATTAAGTTTTAGTTCTGCCTGTCATCCACAAACTAATGGACAGACTAAAGTTGTGAATAGGAGTTTAGGAAATCTTTTGAGGAGCCTTACTGCAGAACATCCAAAGCAATGGGATCAAGTATTAGCTCAAGTTGAGTATGCATATAATGACTCACCAAATAGGAGCACACGATAGAGTCCATTCCATATTGTTTATGGAATGCATCCAAGAGGAATATCTAAATTAAGAAATTTGGGAAAATAAGAGATGAGAAGTGAAAAGGGTGAAGACTTTGCTTCAAACATGTAGGCAATACATGAACAAGTGAAGCAACAGCTGCAGGATAACAAAATCAAGTACAAAACTAGAGCAGACATGAGAAGAAGAGAGGTGAGCTTTGAAGTTGGGGATTTGGTTTTAGCACATCTCAGAAAGGAGAGATTTCCAAAGAGGGAGAATAATAAATTGAAATTCAAGAAAATTGGACCATGCAAAGTATTGAGGAAATTCTCTACAAATGCTTATGAGATTGAGTTACCCCCTAATGTTTGAATATCACCAATTTTTAATGTGGCAGACTTATACAAGTATGAGATTGGGACTGTTGATGATACAACACAAGATCAAGAGAACCAAGAGATTGATTGGGTAAAACAATTACCCACAGCAAAGAATTTGCAGCGAGAAAGAATTCTGGACAGGAAGGTGTTTAAGAGGACAAGGGGACGAGAGTACTTCTAGTATTTGGTAAAATGGAAGGAACAACCAACTGTTGATGCTACTTGGGTTACAGAAGACATCCTACAAAAACCGGGCAGTTATGTAGATGAACTCATGGACAAGAGCCCATGAAGAATTTTTCCCTCACGAGTCTAATGCAGATGCAAAATCCAAAAAAAATTTACACGCAAGGGAGTGGGGTCCTTTAGCTAGCAATTTTCATGTTTTTTAAGTTCAAGATAGGATAGAATTGAGAATAAAACATGCTAATTATATTACGGATGGATAAGCTATAATAAAGCTTTACACTTTGAATCATTCTATGTAAAGTATGCTTTTGTAAAGGATAACGCCTGAGAAGGCTTTATCAAGTATTTATAAATAAGAGACAACGGAACTCTCATAAGAAGGGGGGGCGGAAGCATTATCCCTTGAAACCTTTTCTCTTTATTTATCTAAATTAATGGCCTTCTGCTAATTGAAAATGCGTATGCACGTATCGGCTAACTTGTTTTACTAGGAGTTGAGAAGTGATGAATTCACCCTATTTTCCAGCATGATGCTTGATTGAAGCCTTTAGGATCGTTTTTTTTTATTTTTGCGCATGCAGGCTTCCTAAGTTATTTTACAAAGTTCTGTGGACAACTCTATTCACACAGAGGATTCATGATATTTCTTTAAGCAAAACATTGTGTTGGACGCGAAACCTTATTAGATTGGTTCATGCCCATATCAGGTCCGGAATAATATCACATAGGAGAAATGCAAGTGGAGTAGAGAGCCTTTGGAACTGCCGAAGTGTGAAACTCCGACGTTTTGGAACCGCAACATTATAAAGCAGGCTAGAACCAAGTGTTAATGCTTCAGAAACCGTCGACAACGATTGTCGATTATCGCATCGGGAAAAAGGAAGGAGGAAGGGCATTAAACCTGTCGATAGTATATTGTATAAATTCCTCACTAAAAGCTGTCGATAGTGTTTTTCATAATTATTTTAAAATTGCAATTCTGATAGGAGCAGAGCCCTGTTTGTCAATTAACAAGAGTTTTTGCAATTGGACGAAATCCATGAAGCTGTCAGTTTAATGACTGATACGCCAATTGAAGCAGAGGGAGAAATTGGGGCTGATATTGAGGAAATTGATACCAGATTTGAGAGGTTATCCATATCGCCTGCGCCCAGGCCATCATCCTTCCCTACCATATTTTTGGTATCTCACCTCACTCCTCAAGTTTTTTGCTCTTTTGGCTTCAGAAAGGCCTAAAGTTCAATTCTTAAGCTACCAACTATTGTTTCTTTTTCTTCAAGTTCCAAATGCATTTTAGGATCAATGTGATTTCCATACCCACAAAATCTCTCTCCTATTCTAATAGATAGAGAATTCCAACTACTCTTGGTTTCTCTGGTGAAATCCTATCGTTATAGGGGAGATTGAGAGAGAATAAATTTGTAGGTCTCTTCCATTTATCATTTTTATTATTAGTGTACAAAATATCTTTTGGAATATCTAATTATTACTTGTCTCTAGTTGTGATTCTTTCTATGTAAGAAGTAAGTTCGTATTTTATAAGAGTTGGCTATATTTAATTGTTTGTAGTTTGATGTGTGGTTGAGAGATTTCTTCAACCAACAAATTGTGTGTCCAAAATAGTCTCCTTGTCTTGAAACAACACTTTGTATATGTGTAATCTTATTTTAATTAATAGAATACAGATATTGTGCATATTTATATTTTAAATTGATATGAGAGCCCTCAGTGCTCTCGGGGCTCCTGGGCTGAGGGAAATAACAGAGTATATTTGTATTCATTTTAGTTTTTTGTTTGTCCATCATAAAGGATTCATAGCTCCATTTGAGATGCTGACCTAAGTAGGACGTCCAGCGCACCATGCTAGTAGAGGCAAGGAAAGAGCCTCACAGACTTCCTTAGTCCTATGGCACGTCTGTAACGACAATCACAAGGAGTTGGAGAAGTTGTTAAAGAAAGATTCAAGCCTCGTAAATGCCAGGATTATGATAAGAGGACTCCCCTTCATGCGGCGGCTCTCTACAGGTGCTTCGAAGTGGCCCAATGCCTTCTTCACCATAACACCGATGTTAATGTTCAAGAATGCTGGAAGAACTCGCCACTTGCAGATGCAGAGGGTGCTAATGAGCAGGCTATGATTGAACTTCTAAAAAAAGGCATGGTGTAGAATCTTTGGGAAATCATGGTAGTTGATTGGAGGCCAAGCAAGCTACACCACCCCTGCCATAGAAATGTGATTTGGAAATCGACCCCAACAATCTGGCCTTCTCAAATTTTACTCCCATTGGAAAGGGTTGTTTTGGAGAAATGTTAAAAGCAAAGTGGCATGGTACGCGAGTTGCAGTGAAGATAATTTTACCTGCTCTTTCAGATGATAAAATGGTGGTATATGACTTCAAAAATGAGCTTGAATTACTAGTGAAGTTGCGGCATCCTAATATTGTCAGTTTCTTGGTGCAGTCACAAAGAAACCACCTTTGATGCTGATGAATAAGTTCCTTCATGGGGGGACCTACATCAGTTTCTTAAAGAAAAAGGAGCTCTGCCTACCGGGACAACTATTAACTTTTCTCTCCATATAGCAAGGGGAATGGCTTATCTCCACAATGGAGAAAATGTTATTATTCACTTGGAGCTGAAGCCTAGAAATGTATTGATGGTCAACACATACCTTTTGAAGGTTGGAGATTTTGGTCTTAGCACTCTTAAAAGTTAAAGATGCACATGATATGTAAAAATTGACTGGAGAAACTGGAAGTTATTGTTAAATGGCTCAATTTTTTTTTTGAACACAGAACTTATGATGCATTCTTCATTCAAGGAGGAGAGAAACATTGTGTTTGATTGGAAGGAAGTAGCATGATTGTTTGTGTATATTTGGGGAAATGTTTTTTTTCGGTGAAGTATTTTTTTTTGGAATTTAAATTGATATACAAGTTGAGATTAGCCACCTCAATATGAAGTTATTTTGGTAGAATTGGCTATTCTAACAAATGACAAAGACAAATATGCCTAAGATGTGATCAAAATATGAGGTGGAGGAGTAGGAAGCTATTAAAGGATGATGGACATCCAAATTTTCTTTTGTAGTTTGTCTGAGTTTGTAGAAGAGACTCATGATTGTGACAAAGTGTGAGTCACACATTGTAATCATAGCAAATCTACATTTCATATTTTGTTTTTTGGACAATTGCGGTCCCTAAAATTTTTTATGTACCTAGTATCTTCTTAAGGTTTGAATATATTAAAAATGGCCTATGACTGTAAGACCCTGAGAGGCATGCATACCTCTTTGTTATGTGTTCCCTGGTGATATCAAGTTGTGGAATCAACCACTGGGTAGGTAAGAGGGTGGCAGGTGTACTTTTATCTAAGCTTGATATCTAATCAGAGAATTGAGTCTTCGATTAATGAGCGAATTGAGAGATGTAACACATCTCATAGTGTAATGGACCAAGTCAAAGAAAGTTCATTAAAAGGTGGATGAACCATGTATGTGAAGGACTTCCTAGTAGACTGGCTGTTGTAGTAATTGGGAACCCATGCATTTGAGTAAATGGTTGTTCCTTTATATGGACACCTACAATTGAATGAACAAGGTACAAGGTGTGATTACCAAATTGGACGAGATGTAGACTTTGCGGAGTGATATGGAGACAAGTACTCATTAATGGGGAGTGTTGGAATATCTAATTCCTACTTGTCTCTAGTTGTGATTCTTTCTATGTAAGGAGTGAGTTCCTATTCTATAGGAGTTGGTTATATCTACTTGTTCTTACTTAGGTGTGTGGTTGAGAGATTTCCTCAACCAACAAATTGTGTGTGCAAAAAATAGTCTCCCTATCTTAAGACAACACCACCTTGTATATATGTAATCTTATTTTAATGAATAAAATACAGATATTGTACATATTGATATTTCAAATATATCCAAATTAAATGAGGCTCAAAGATAATGCCAACCACTTTCAATCTTAGAGGGGATTTGACATTACACTTTTAAAGGATAAAAAATATTCAAAACCCACTACAAGCACATTTCGAAAGGAAAGAATCACTTCCTACATCTTTTTCCATTCTCGATTTACTTAATGTGTTATTTTGGGCCACAACTAAGATCTGTCAAATGATGTGTGACACCATTTCGTATAGTAATGATGCTAGTTGATGTTGTGTCTTACAACAAAATATGTAGCTGAGCAAGAATTGATTGATGGCATGCAAAAATATAACACTATTACCTGTACATTCTCAAAACCATTGCCCTCGTCACCATGATGACAACCATGGTCGTATTAAATAATTATCAATGGGAAAGATCCACATGCAATGTATCATTTCACTTCAACATCTCGAGATGACCAAGAAAGATATTTACATCATCGTCACTCCAATCACTTTCTGTTGCTCTATTTTGTATGAGGTGTAAGTATATTTATATATAATGTATGTGAGATCAATCGCAATTACTTCTTGCATATGGGATTATGGGAATGAACCTACCATCACATACACTCATTATATCCTTTCTCTCTATGTTTTTAATACTTTGCAACCATTTATCCAACATTCATTTTTGGTGAACATGATAAGCAATTTATCTAACAATCACATTGCCTTTCTAACCCGATGATGAAGCCTAGGCCTTTGGTGGTAGAGGGCCTCGTATTGAATCTTTATATAGCATATGGGCCCGTATTCTAGTGTTAAAAACCTTAATAGGTGTAAGCCCCATTCTATACTTTGGTAGAAAACAATACTTTGACTTGAACATTTTCATATGATATAAACATTTCAATTTGTTATGCAATACCAATATTAATTACAATGAATAGTGTGATCGAGGACCAAAGGGCCTAGAGCCTATTCAAAGGTAGTTTAATAATAACATTTTTAAAAATTCATGAAAGAATAATAAGCCCGCAGTGCTGGAATCCTCTATGAATTGGCATTTCAATGGAAAGAACATGAATTCTTTAGGTTTGCAATAAAGATTAATCTTTTTGTTTCTTAGAGAAAAGGGGGAGACATTATTTTTAGTAATATAAGTGCAAAATTGAATAAAAATTGGGGTTGAGAGAGGTTCTCAAAATAAATTTTTCTTATGGACCATGCTAAGGGGTGGCAAGGAACAAAATTCTTCATGACAAACCCACTTGTTTCTCAGTGCATTCTTTAAAAATAATTAGGGAGACCCTTTTGATTCGGAGGAGGGCCATGATGGACAAGTCATATCACATTCTTATATATGGAGTTGAGGATAGGGATACACCTATTATGGCTGGCCAAATTTTTAAATTGTTGATGTGCATCAACATTGCTAACTCCATAGGGTGGTTTTGCATCATGGAAAGTAGAACTCAGAAAACTCTCTAGATATCGTGAAATTGAGAAGGGGGAAAGATAAAAAGCTAAAGGGGATGAAAGAATGAGGACAAGGTATGAAATATTATGTAAGAGAACATGAAGTCATCATGGAGAGAGAAGACTAATCCTCACGGACCTCCCACAGGGAAAGTACACTCAAAAAAAAATAAGGGGAGGAAAATAAATCCATTGTTTAGAGAAGGAGCCTTCACACTAGTGAATCAAGGTAAAATCATACAAGCACTATAGTGAGGAAGAAAAGCATATTTGAATTTTTTCTAGTTTTCATCATGAAAGTGGGTACATTAGTGATAAGTAATGCACAAATACATATTCACATTTCTTTGTAGAAATATGGAATGCTCATCAATGATTATTGGCATTAGGAGAAAGTGAGATAAAGAAAGTAGAAATGACGATAAAACACAACATAAAGAAACACAACATGTGATGAAAACTAAAACCAAAATATAAGAAGCTCAAAATTTCAAATTAGAGTAATCAACATAATATGAAAAGAAAGCATATTATGACACAGTGTCGCGAACAAACCAAACAAGAAAAAAAAAAAAAAAATTATTTTTGTTTGTTTATTTTGTTTGTTTATTTTATTTTGTTTATTTTTTAAAGTTTATTTATGTCCAAAATAAAGGATTCAATATTGTCTAATGATCATACATGTTGAAATTCAACATATATTTGTGTTTATTTCAAGGTATAATGTGCCAACCAACAATTGGTTGTTTGTGTGCCAAACTATAAGAATGAAGGAATGCAGAAAAATCATGGTCTTGGTTTACTTCAAACAACATAATATTATTGTGTTGAACATGTCTCATATCATTAGAAAAAAATATGTATATTCATGAGATAGTTAAAACCCAATCACTTTATTTTCAATAGATTGGGCTAAAGAAATTCCTTAAGAGTAAAAAAATTAGGACTTCATTTTGAAGTTCTTTGAAAAAAATTTCATCATCCATATCAAACAAGTACCTTTGATAAACTTGATTAGACCTTTGATAAGGAAGGGCCTCTTTGTGAGTTTCATTAACTAATAAATCATAATTCATGTTAACGATTTCATACCATCATGACTCAACCATACCTCACTATAATCATCATACATGACCTCAAACACAAGGTACATGAGATGGGGATCAGTGTGTGGTTAAATATCATCCATGAAAATGTGTAAGAGGTGACAAGGGAAACATAACATGGCGGTGGACATGGATCATCCCAAATGTAAAATCATCTACATAGAAGAAAACCAAAGTTATAATCATGCGTGAAGTTGTCATGGTGATCAAAATTTAGTGCACATTCTTGATCACAAATGAAACAAGAATTATAATCAAGTTTTCAAAGAAAGGGTTCATTGGAGAATTCAAGTGGAGACTAGATAAAAAAAATACATTCTCAAGCCAAGATATCTCATCCTATAGATCCTGAAAGGTAAGCATTAAAGAAGAATGATATGGACTCATGTAATTAAGATTGGGACATAAATTAGTTATATATGGGTTTTCTCTTCAAAATCAGTACAAGCTACCCAAGCTTCATAAAAAAATTGAATGTTCCTTTCCTCGAACTCATACATGTAAAGAGGAGGTATGAGGCTATAATAATGTAGATTGATGGATAGGTTGGAAGGTCTAATAGATTTAGAGATGATGTTATAAAGTTTGAAACTATAGGTTGAAAGCATGAATGCTTTAGCCCTTTTCCATGCATAATTGGTTTAATTTTTTAAGGTGATCATAAGGATTCTGTGGTATACTTGTTGACACCTAATCATAGGGATTCCTTGAAAAACTGTAATTATTCTAAATAAATAATAGAAGAAATGGAAGCTGAACACTCACTCCCTCTTGAACAACCTAAATAAATAATGCAATTTCATTTGAGGAGTTACGTCATGGCCTGACATGATATTAGAGCCAACCTCTATTTTCATTTTTCTGCATTGTAACTCTTATCAATTTTCCGCCCTGAGCCTCTTTTCTCTGCCAAATCTCTACATTTGGACACACCATCTGCATTCAATGAGTTTTTGAATTATCTTTGTGATGACTGCAAGGATTGTTGAGTTAACCTCTAGCTGAATAGAAGAAGAAAGGATTCTCAAGTTGCAAGGTACCTCTGGTTGTGCACAAACTTTGTCATACAATTCTCATTATGAAGAAGGTACATTTCCACCAAGTTCATTATGGAATGCTATATTTGGAGACTTAAACTATGAACACCTCTTGTTGAAGAAAAATGGTGTTACTAGCTTGCCTACAATTCCTAAGAAACTTAAGCAATGTGATGCTTGCATTCTAGGAAAGAATAGTAAACAGTATTTTCATGATTCACATTCGAGAGAACATAGAAAACTTGAACTCACTGATTCATATTTATGTGGTCCAATGTTTTTCCTTCTGCAAATGAAAATAAATATATGATGACATTTACTGATGACTACACGAGAATGTGTTCGGTTTATTTATTGAAGAACAAATCTTATGCTTTTCAAACATTCAAGAACTTTCATACATGGATTGAAAATAATGCACAATCTCATATTGGCTCTATTCACACTAATAATGTAAAAGAATACACTTCAAATGAATTTGAAAACTATCTTCGCCAACATGGGATCAAACATCAAACAATTGTGCCTTATAATCCCCAACATAATGGAGTAGCTGAAGGAATGAATAGGACAATCTTAAATATGGTGTGGTCAATGATGTTTTTGAAAAATGTAAAATTGACGGTTTGGTCTAATGGGGTTCTATTTTTTGTATATGTAAAGAATAGATGTCCACCTAATGCTATTAGAAACAAGACTCCTTATGAAATGTGGTATGGGCACATTCCTTCGCTAAAGCATCTCACGATCTTTGGTTCCACCTGTTATGTCTTGATACCAAATGTACATACAAGCAAACTTGGTGCAAGAAGTTGTAAGTGTATCTTCGTGGGGTATTCAAACACCTAGAAATCATACCATCTCTATGATGAAGTCAATAAAAAGTTTGTTGTATCTAAAGACGTAATCTTTCTTGAATCCTCCAAAAGTGACAATGTTGTTGAGCGGTAACTTGATCGCTTGGATAGATTCGCAAATGAAAAATCATTTCAAGAATTTGATAATTAGATTCCACATCTTCAAGGGGGGATTCCTATACTAGATCAACCTGTGGAATCTTCTTTTGAAGCACTCTCTCCCCCACATGAAACTTCAACAATGAATGATACTTTGACTCATGCAATTGACAGAATTAGGAGACTCAATCTTGATTCAATCCTAACTTAATCAGCGGAGTAGTCTAGACCATCTCAGAAAGGGCCCCCAAAGTGGCTGACAAAGACACTTGAGATTGTTCATTGTGATGAGGTTGGAAATATAGGAACTAGAAATTCAACCCGACAGAAATGATGTGATGTAGATGACTCATATTGACCTACTGATATGGATGTTTCTTATGATTGTGAATTGAAATTGTCTACAGATTTTGAACCAACCTCCTTCAATGAAGCTACTTCCCATGATGAATGGAAAGAAGCAATGCAAAAGGAGTATGATGCCTTGACAAATAATGGCACTTGGGCACTTCTTGATCCTCCATTGGGAACCAAATCAATTGGCTCCAAGTGGATCTACAAGAATAAGTATAAAGCTGATGGCTCACTTGACAAGCACAAAGTGAGGCTTGTGGCAAAAGGTTTTGCACAGAAGGAAGGGATTGATTATGAGGATACTTTTGCCCCCATAGCAAAATGGTCTACCATCCAGATACTCTTTGCCCTAGAAACTCAAAACAATTGGAAAGTCCATCAAATGGATGTAAAAATTGCTTTCTTGAATGGAGAACTAAAAGATGATATTTTATTTCCTCGCCTAAAGGATTTGCTATGAGAGTAGATGAGTATGAAGCATGCAAACTTGTGAAATCCTTCTATGGCCTCAAACAAGCACCGCGAGCATGGTATGAAAAACTAACTCAGCATCTTTTGAAACTCAATTTCAAACATTATGATCTTGATGATGCAACTTTGTTTGTCAAGAGGGTTGGAAAAATAGTTGTATATCTTGTGGTATATGTAGATAATATTTTGATGAGAGGGAAAAATGAGAGCTACATTACATCGATAAAGAAGGAATTGAGGAAAGGTTTTGAAATGACTAATTTGGGTTATGTTCATTACTATCTTGGTATTGAAGTAACTCAACATTTGAAGTCCATATTCCTTTCTCAAAAGAGGTACATTTGATATTTGTTGAACATGTTTGGCATGACTCGATGCAATCCTCTCACTACTCCAATGGAACAAAACTTAAAGTTCACATCCATTGAAGGAAAAGAATTTAAGGATGAAACAAAGTATAGTCAGTTTGTAGGAAGTCTCAACGGCGTGACTACTACGAGACCAAACATTTCATTTGGTGTTGGAATCCTCTCAAGGTTTATGCAAAAGCCTTGTGAGGGACATTGGTATCCTGCAAAAAGAGTTCTAAAGTACTTGAAGGGAACTCAAGACTTTGGAATCAAGTACACACAGGTGGGCGATTTCAGCTTGATTGGATACCCTCATTCAGACTTTGATGGAGACAAAGAAACTCGGGTATCTACTTTGGGTTATGCTATGAGTCTTGGACGAGGAGCTATCTCCTAGAGATCATGCAAACAATCAGTTCCAGCAGATTCGAGAATAGAGGCAGAATATGTGGCAATAGTTGAGGCAACAAGAGAAATTGTGTGGCTCAGGAAAATTTTGAAATATTTGCATGTAAAACAAGTACAATCAACTCCACTCATGATTGTAAATACCTCGGTAATAAAGTTGGCCAAGAACCCAAATTTCCATGATCGAACGAAGCACATCAATACAAAATACCATCTGATTTGACATCATGTTGAGGCCAAAACAATTCATCTTCACCATTGTTCCACTAATGAGGAGATTGCAGACATCTTCACCAAAGCACTTCGAAGAGAAAAGCTTGAAAGATTCAAAACGATGCTTGGATTCACCAACATCCCTTGAGATTAAGGGGGGGAATGTCGACACCTAATCATAGGGATTGGATGAACAACTGCAATTAGTGTAAACAAATAATAGAGGAAATGGAGAGTTATCGGGAGATGAAACTCAACAGTCACTCTCTCTTGTATATAATAATGAACATCGTAAATGAATAATGCAATTACATTTGAGGAGTTACCTCCCCGCCTAACAATACTAATGATCTAGGTAAAACATTAAGTGAGTTCATTTGAGGTGGGAAAACAATCATTAGCCACATCAACAAACAATGAAGCATCACATCCCTTAACGGAGTTAAAAAAAAAGTTGCCTACAATTGTCATTTTAGTTGAACTTGTCATTTTAGTTGAACCACCTCATCATGTATGCATTTGGAAAATGCACAAAAGATTTTCTTACAATAACTTTCCGATCACCATAAAAAAAAAGGTAGATGCAACTTCAATTTGCATGGAATAGGTTTGACTTGATGTGTGAATTTTAGAGGGGAAGGTGTAAACAAAGGGTACCATTTCTTGTCCCCCTCCCAAGAAAAAGGTTCTATGTTGGAAAATGGTCGTATCAAGTTTCAAAGAGGAAGTGGTTGGCATGCCATGACAATGAAGAAAAATAGCTAGTTACATCCACACTCAACTAAAGTAAAATTGCAATGAAAATTGAAGGAAAGTGAAACCAAACTCTCTCTCGAATGGTCGCCATAATACCTTGATATTTGGAACAAAAGTGTCACTCCAAAACAACATCAACATCAACATCGTGTACTTCTAGGCCACTCATGAGAAGTATTGGGAATGTTATGCCACAATTTATAGTTGCTGGAGTTGGAGTAGATTCCATGCCAATAGTGGTGCAACTTAACCCTCTCCCTAGTAAATGAACGTTAGGTGACATGGAAGAGTCATGCGGCTAGAAACAATGATCGTGAAAAAAAGGGAAACAATAAAACCTAGCTACTATATGCTTAAACATGAATTTATTTAGAAAAGCAACAAACTAGTCTAGTTTTCTCTAAGATTTTGGTCTTACATTACTCTAGAGTCTTAGCTATATTTAACTTATAAATTACAGAAAAAAGATTAACCACACCCGAGTAACCCTATGTAAGATTATTAACTAAAATACCCTTCATGTAAGAACAAATAAATAAATGATATCCATCCTATTAATGAACTAGATATCCCATCACATTAATGAATAGTTAAAGTAGTGAAGGCATCTCGAAAAATCAATGAATTGATCTTAACATGGTTTGAAATTGTGACATAATTGTGACCTCTACGTTGCGTGACAAGTGACCTTAACATTAGATCACATTTATAACTTGTGTAGTTGAATCCTTTATTACATAACTTAATTGTTGAATATGTATTCATGTTATGAAATTAAAATTATTAACCAATAGTATAAGATATGTAATTAAATAGTCATTGAATAAGAATTCCTTTAACAACCATTAACATTAACCATGATTCATCCAATAAACATTTGTTCAACTTAAAACAACAAAAATTATGATAAAAACTAAATTAAGTTAAAATAAGTATGGATACAAAGTAAAAGATACACAAAAAACCATTGAAGAGAGATTTGACCAACACGGAAAATTCTCCTTTTTTATTACATTTTGGGAGCTAAGTAAATTTCTGCATGGTGGGATATGTGAGAAAGTGGAAAGGTCATATACTATATATAAATCATGAGGTCACTCCCAACTTTAATTGTAAAACAATGAAAAAAATGCAACGAAAGATCTTAACATGTGCTCGACTATAAATCAATGGAGCTCTTCAGTCATGTCCCAAGAGACACTTAGAAAGATGAAACTTGCAAATTGACAATGATGTCACTAAAGGAGAGGTGGTCTACATGAACACTAAACTAGGAACAAAAGAAAGAAATGGTACTCTTGGTCATGCCCTCGCTCATAAATGGGAAACATATAGGTATGCAAAAGAGGAAATCCCCATTCCATGTTATTGCTTGCTTTTATAGATCTCTTTAAGGTGATAGATGGTCTAGATTCTCATGGATTGACCATTTGATGAATGTTTAGTGCTTTCATTCATTAAATTCAGTTGGGAACTATTCAAATAATTCTTTTAATTTTCACTTTATG
The DNA here is from genome assembly GCA_000404065.3 of Pinus taeda. Lineage (NCBI taxonomy): Eukaryota > Viridiplantae > Streptophyta > Pinopsida > Pinales > Pinaceae > Pinus > Pinus taeda. Next base: position 31,230 of record APFE031420150.1, read on the forward strand.
GGGCTAAGAACTTAATGTCGAACTTCGATTTATATTTAAATAAAATATATATTTATTCCCTTTCTTTTAATACATTCTCATTTTTACCCTTAGTTATTTTTAATAAATATTTCTATAAAAAGAAAAAATTCATTGAATAGAGACTATATTTCAAAAAACACTTCAAACAATTACTACTCATTTTCAACTTCGTAGAACTCGGCAAATGACTCTCAAGGATATCGAACAAGAACTTTTAGCTTGCCATAACTTGTACATTCCACTTTTAAAGCCACATGTATTGACGTCTAAGAATGGGTAGAACTATCCATTGTCAATTCAAATCAAGAGTTCATCTCTTTGGTGGTTGAATTACTGAGTAGCTTATTTCATGTATCCTTGCTTTTCTACATTATCTTCTTCTCTATAAATATTTTCATCTAAGCTATTGATTTGGTGATGATTAACTTTATGTTCGTGCATCAACTCTTGAACCTCTGCTCGATTATGGTCTAATTCTACACGTAATGTTTCTACCAAGGACGTAATTGACGAATGTTTCTCCTAGAGGCTCCATATATATTTTGAGATGTTCTACTACTCTGTTGATGTTGTTAGACTATAGCTTGATTCTCTTAGTGTTATGTCCAAATGTATTGAAATTGTTGTAGTAATTACTTGATCCTAAGCTCCAACATGTAGAATATGAAATTTCTTCTTTAAGTGAGCTCATAAATCAAGATAATTATGAAGAGAAAAATCATATAAAAAACAATGAAAAATAAAACACATTCAATGCTTTAACCACCCGAATAATATGCTACCATAATTTTGTAGAGAGAACACAAAATTTACGTACTTATTTGTCACCAATTAGATGACATCATTAAGCATTATCACTAAAACGCGAGGTTAATGCTTAATGAGGGTTTACTATCTTTTTTGGTAGTGCCAAAAACTGAGTTTTTGTAACTCCTTTGGTGAATATATCCTCTAGGTGATCCTCAGTATTTATGTTCTTCAATTCAATATTGTGCATCTTCATCAATTCCCGAATGAAGTGATATTTCATGTCAAAATTCTTTGTGTTATTGTGATGAACTAGGTTCTTTTATAACTTGATTCCACCTACATTATCACAATAAATCATTTTAGGTTAAATTTTCTTTTCTCCAATATCTTCCAAAAGATTTCTTAGCCAAAGAGCTTCTGAGATAATTGCAACATATGAGCTCTAGGTAATGAAACCAAAACCAAAGGAGAAACCATTTCCATTGCAACATATGAGCTCTAGCTAATCAAACCAAAACCAAAAGAGAAACAATTTCCATATGTGGACGTAAGATCATCAATACTAACTTATTAATAACTAAATCCAATAAGATTGAACTTTTCAGAAGAGTAGTAATGAATACCAAAATTTAGAGTTCCTTTCACATTACTTAAAATCCTATTGGATTCCTTCATATGTATCTCAGATGGATTTGTGATATAACTTGAAACAAGTGAAAGTCAATATGTAATATTAGGTCTTGTGTCGGTTAGAAATATCAAGCTCCCCACAATACTATCATCAACTAAATGAGCATCATCACCTATACATAACCCAAGTCCATGAGCCTTGGAGTAGGGGATGAATTACAATAAATCATATCAAATTTATTTAGCATATAGTGTGCATAAGTTTTCTCACAAATGAAAATCTCATCCTTACTTTGATAAACCTCCATTCCTAGAAAATATTTCATGAGGATTAGATATTTCATGTCAAATTCATTCATCATAGCAACTTTGAATTTATCATTTATCCTAGAACTATTACCCATATACAATACATCATCAACATACAAAATTATAATTAGAATATAAGTACCTTATTGTTTGTAGTAAAGGCTAAGATCACTCTTACTTCTCTCCACACCATTTTCTTTAACGTATCCATCAATCGTAGCATAACATGCACTTGGTGCTAGCTTGAGACTATACAAATCCTTCTTCAAGTTGTAGACAACTTCAAAACATTGTCGGTGGTGCACCTATACTTCCTCTTCTAAGTACCCATTCAAGACAGCAAGATTCATGTCCATCTGATGTATGCTCCACTTGTTCTGAGTTGGTAACGAAATCAACATTCTAATTGTCTTTTGTCTTGCTCCTACAAATGTCTATTCATAATCAATTCCACACTTATGTGTGAATCATTTAGCAAGTAATCTTGCCTTGTGTCTTTCAACACTCCCATCATTGTTAAATTTAGTCTTGTAAACCCATTTGGTGAAAATCATTGTCTTGTCATGTGGAAGCTTTGTCAACTCCCAAGTGTCATTCTTGTGAATGGAACCCATATACTCTTGCATGGCTTGCACCCAAACCTCATTATTACATGCATGTCCAAAACATGTTGGTTGAAAACCAAAATTGGGTAATAAACCGAAATTGACTATCTCACCTATTGGGCTTTCTTCATGTGGTTGATTTGCACTAGTGTCATAGATACCACTCAATCTTATTAGCTTCCTTGTAGAACTTGGAGAAGAAGTTAGACTTGAACTTGATACTGAAGAAAGTCATGAAGGGATACTTGGTGGAGTTAAACCACTAAATAGAGAAGCATTAGTTGGTTGCTCATGATCAATATCAACAATTAAATCATCATTCAAAACAGATTTGTCTTCCCAACATGGGCTTTTTGATGACCATAAACTCCCCCTTCATGAAAAGATAGATCTTTTGAGACAATTAGCTTGCTAGTGAGAGGATTATCCAATCTATAAGCATTGCTTGTCTCACTATACCCAATAAAAATACATAACTCATTCTTTGCATCTAACTTTTTCTATTATGATAGGGTACATATACATAAGCCAACCAATCAAAAACTTTGAAATGATTAAAATTAGGCCTTTTTCCATACCAAGCTTCATTAGGAGTCATGTTTTGGAGTGCACTAGTGGGGCTATTGTTGACTATGTACACACAACTGCATATCCCCAATAAGAATCTCTCAATTCCTTAGTTTCAATGTGTGAAGCTTGACCATCTTAACTTGATCACTACCTTGGTAAGCTTCTTCTACGGTGTGCTAGCATATTTGGGAGTTGTTTCTCATGATATTCTTGGAAATAAGGTCTTATCGTGAGCTATGTGAATGTGAAAGAGAGCTTGAACATTCTTCTTAGCTTTGTTCTTTCATTAGGTGTAAGGACACTCCAATGAGTTTGGCTCCTCACAAAATGATTCAAAAATATCCCACAAATATGTTCCAATAAAAAGGGTAAGCATCTTAATGCACCAATAATCATAATCTTTCTTGGTTACAATTAGACATGATTAACTTTGGCTAAATTCCAACAATAAAAATTTAACCCCAAACAATTTTGTGTGCTCATACCACTTGTAGAATATGAAATGGCTTATTTAAGCAAGCTAATAAACCAAGATAACTATGAAGAAAACAACATATAAAAAAGCAATGAACAAATAAAACACACTAAGTAACTTACCTCAAACCCCATGTAAGTTTTGTGACCAATTACATCACATAATTAAGCATTGTCACCAACACAACCTCTAGTTAGTTGTTCAACCTTATTTGTGACCAATTACATGACATGATTAAGCATTATCCTTAACACAACCTCTAATGAGCTGCTCAACCTTGCTAGTGATACAGTCTACAAAGCCTCAGTGTTTATTTCATTATATGCATGATATTGTGTCATTGAGGTTTCCACTTTCCTTCTCAGGTTACTATTGATTGTTGCTACTTTTATTTCATCTATCTTTCTCCCTAATTGCCCTAGAAAATAATTCCACTCCACATGGAACCTTTAGTCTTTTATTTTTGGATAGAATTAGATCTTTTGCTCATAATATTTTCTACCCATTTTTTATTTCATATTACACACTCATGCATAACCCCATTGATAACCTCTAATGATTCTATCATTGACTATCTCTGTTTAGTTCAATGAAATGTAGTTCACTATCTACAAAATCTCCATTGCCACATTCGAATATATTAACTCAAGTGACTGTCTAAGAAATAAGTATGCTTCCCTACCATCTTTCACGTACCTCACCTCTTTCCTTGAGTTGTTGGCTGCTTTGGTTTTCAAAAAGCCGTGAAGTGAAACATCATTTTTAATAATAATAATACCACCTAACGTTTCGCCTTCCAATGAAATATCCGGTCGACCAAACATTGATCGATGGCGTGCAAAAATGTAACACTGTGCCCTGTATATTGTCTGAGGTGTCAGTATATTTATATATAATGTATGTCAACCCCATGACTATTGGTTCTTTCATATGGGAATGGACCTACGAACACATTCTAATATCCTTTTCCTCTCCTTTTTTCAAACTTTGCAAGTATTTATCACACATTTGTTGGCAGTGAATGTGATCAGCAATTTATATAATAATTCCATTTCCTTTCTGACCCGACGATGGAGAAGGCCTTTGGTGATAGCGCTCCTTAGCTTGAGTCTTCGTAAAGCATATTCAGTGGTGACAAACTGAATACGTGTAAGCCCCCTTTTATGAGGCATCTTAGTTATATACACCAATCTTAATTGCAACGAATAGTGTGCAGAAGGACCAAGAGGCTATTGAAGGGCACTTTTGTAATAATCTTTTTAAATCTTCTTAAAATAACAAAAACAATCCTTTATGAATTCCATCTTTAGGAATTGTAACTTTAATAACTAGAATTTCAATTTTTTTCCAGCCTTTATAAATAAAGATTAATCTTTTTCTTTAAAAATGAGGAGAAATTAGTTTTACTAATATAAGTGGGGTCTTTAATAACAAGAAGGTGGAGAAAAGTACACAAAATAGTTTTTAATTTTCAACAATGCAAGGGGGCCAATGTACAATACACAAAATAGTTTTTAATTTTCAATTCAACAATGCTAGGGGCCAATGCATGAAATTCTTTGTGATAAGCTCACTTCTTGTTCAATTTTATATTGTTTAATTTTATGATAGGTTAGGAAGTGCATTTTTCAATACTAATTAGGGAGACAATTTTGCTTTGGAGGAAGCTTATGATGTAGATGTAATGGGGCACTTATATAGATGTATTTGAGGATAGGAGGACATCCTCAATGGCTTATCTACTTTTTGAATAGTTGATGTGCTCTAATAATATATAGAAAAGGTAAGGAGATCAAACAAGTTAAAGTGATCAATTTGCAATTAACAAACCATTATTTAGTTAATATGACTACATATATGAGTATGCTATTAATATAAATATCATACTATGTTACTAATTGTATATCAAATTATATTAAAAGGTAAATTAAAGGTAAATAATTAGATAGCCCTCAAAGGGCCACTCAATTAGCAATGGTCATTGAAATGAAGTTTTATTCTATTAATATAAATATCATAATATTTAAAAAA
>APFE031420157.1:0-12558 GCA_000404065.3 Pinus taeda
GCCTTGAAGATACTGCAGTAGATCACTACAGGGCTTCCTAAAGGCACACTTGCGTAGTCAGATCAGTGCAAGGGGTGTACTTTGGGGAAGTTTGTGAAAGCCACCTTTCACAAGAAGGATAGTCACGCCATGACGATCCTTGAGAGAATTCACATAGATGTGTGTGGACCTTTCTCAGTTGCTTCGACAACAAAGCAAAAGTATTATGTGATTTTTGTTGATGATTTCTCTTGTAAGTGCTGGATATTCTTCATACAGAAGAAGAGAGAGACATATTCAAATTTCTGTGAATTCAAATAACTGGTCGAGAAGGAGGCGGGGAAGAAGGTGAAGGCTCTTAGGAGTGATAATGGTGGTGAATACATCTTAGACGAGTTCAAGGATTTCTGCAAGGCAGAAGGGATTCGAAGAGAGATCATGGCTCCCCATAACCCACAGCAGAATGGGGTAGCTGAGCGGAAGAACAGAAAAATCACGGGTGTTGCATGGGTGATGTTGCATGATTAGGGCCTACCCCTTCACTTGTGGGGGAAAGCATGCAATACAACAATTTATGTGTAGAACCGTTGTCCTCATAAGATACTTGGCATGAGTACACCCGAGGAGGTTTATTCTAGTAAGAAGCCTAATATTTCTCATTTGAGGATTTTTGGTGCTAACGTTTACATGCATGTGAAGAAGGATGCCAGGAAGAAGTTGGAGCTGACCGTAGAGGTTGGGATATTTGTGGGGTACACTGATATTCCCCACAACTATTGTGTGTATTTGCCAGACAGTGGTAAAAATATTGTGCCACGGGATATAAAATTTTAGGAGGAGAAAGCCATGAAGTGTTCGCTTGAGAGGGAGCTACACTTGCATGCAGATGAGGAGCTATTAGTTCCTAATGATGAGCTTCAGGACATGGATCAGCCACAGGACGAAGTCCATGGAGTGGAAGAGACCACTTAAGTAGCGCCAACCATTAGAGGGCGAAAGCGCTTGACAAAAGCTGAGCGACTGGCTCAAGATGTAGAGAAAGTTGTAGGACCACCTATAGCCCAATGTAGACAGAGACAGTCGCCTGATCAGTACACTGGATACATGGCTCTTATGAGCAAGTGTGTTGTGACAGAGCCATCCTCTTTCGAGGAAGCTGTGGAGGACCCGCATGGGTAGACGCCATGGTGGAAGAGTATGATTCTATTGTCAGAAACAGTGCATGGGAGATTGTTCCTAGATAAGAAGGGAAATCAGTGGTGGGTTTGAGATGGATCTACAAAGTTAAGTAGGCAACTGACGAGAGTGTGGAGAAGTATAAGGCAAGATTTGTTGCTCGAGGCTTTTCAAAGATAGAGGGAATCGATTATGAGGAGACCTTTACACCTGTCGCAAGGTATTCTTCCATACGGACGATTCTTACTCTCTCAGCACAGATGGGATGGCACATTCATATGATGGATGTGAGGACTGCGTTCCTCAATGGAGTCATTAAGGAGGAGGTGTACATTGAGCAGCCCCAAGGCTTTGAGGTCTTCAACAGTGAGTCACATGTGTGTAGGCTCAAGAGAGCGTTGCATGGGTTGAAGCAAGCACCACGTGCTTAGTACACACGAATAGATAGCTATTTCACTGGACTTGGATTCTCCAAGAACGAGGTGGATCCTAACCTATACCAGATTGTGGTGGAGGGTAAGTTGCTTATCATTGTACTGTATGTAGATGATTTGATTCTAACGGGTGATGAGCTGTTGATACTTTCATGTAAGGATGATCTTGCTAAGGAGTTTGAGATGAAGGACTTGGGCCTCCTTCACTATTTCCTAGGATTGGAAATATGGTAGCGCAGTGGTGGATTGTTTGTTTCTCAGGGTAAGTATGCTCGGGAGATACTGGAGAAGTTCAACATGCATGGCTGCAAGCCTGTTGATACTCCTCTTCCTGGAGGTTGGAGGAAGGAGGATGCCACTTCGGGAGAAGAAGTGGATGCCACTGTTTATCGACAGTTGGTGGGGTCGCTGGTGTATTTGGTCAATACACGACCTGATATATGCTATGCAGTTAACCAGCTTTCACAAGCTATGGTTAAGCCTACCAAGCTCTTCTGGAAGGCGGGCAAGCATGTATTGCGCTACTTGAGAGGCACATCAGGGTATGGTTTGTGGTACAAACAGGAGGATGAGGTGAAGCTATGTGGCTTCACGGATGCAGATTGGGCAGGGAGCCCAACGGACAGAAAGAGCACATCAGGAGGGGTCTTCAGTATTGGATCGACAGCAGTTTCTTGGTACAACAGGAAACAGATATCCATGGCACTTAGTTCAGCGGAGGCCGAGTATATGGTAGCAAGTTTGGCTGCATGCGAGGCTATATGGATGAGGAAGATCCTAGTTGGTTTGTTTGGTTCTCATTTGGATCCTACTTTGATTTACTGTGATAACCAGAGTTGCATTAAACTCTCGGCTAATCCTGTATTTCATGATATATCTAAACATATTGACATCAGGTACCATCATATCAGAGATTGTGTGCAGCGGAGGATCATGTTACTTTCGTACATTCCAACGGAGGATCAGGATGTTGATTTTCTGACGAAGGCTCTCACCAGGAGAAAATTCGAGTACACCGAGGCAGGATAGGGGTTGCTGATAATCCATATCTTGTCGAGAGGGAGTGTTGAGATTGCAACAAGATGATGGAGCTTAGTGAAAAGAGTCGCCTTCACTAAGTGGGCCCGCAGGCTATTTTTGGCGCAAGTCTATTTTAGACTATGTCTATTTTTAGACATATGGATCATGTCTATGGATTGCAGGTTGCTGTTTATGGATGATTGATCAAGTTGGGAAAAATAGATGGACTTCTATTTTTGATGAAAGTGTGAGTGATCACAGTGTGAGGATCAAGTCTATTTTTAGACTGGCTGTCAAAAATAGAAAAGTCAATATTATTATCTCACAATAATATTTGGACTATAAACTTAATCTTATTCTCTTGGAGCACTTCAGTTTGAGCTACAGAGGTGGCACATGCAGCTGTCAGAAGGAAATACGCTTTTCTTATGATTCAGTTGAGTTGTTGCATGCATGACTTCAGTTAGAACTCAAGTGAGTTGAGTTTAGTGGACTGGAGGTGCAGTTGATGGAGTTGTGTTCAGTTTAGCTTTGTTAAACTGGTTGTATTTAGTCCAACTGGCGAATAGACTAGAGATGAGTTGGGTGAATTAGTTATTAATTAATTCACAAGTTATTAACTCATAATACAACTAATGAATACATCAGTTAACTCAGTTGCATGTCAGTGCATGTTCAGTTCAGCAGGGACAGGTGTTAGAGAATCAGATTGCTATAGTTGTGACTATAGTTGTGCACCAGATCTTGCACAATCAAGGGATTGAGTATGCCAATGAGTTTTCCCACGTATTTGCACACATTTTAGCTTATGCTCACGTCCAAAAAGAGTGAGTGACTATTTTGCAGGTAAAAAAACGAGTTTGGTGAGCCATTCTCATCAGTTCTTGAGCAGGTATTGAGCAGTGGAGGCAGGCAAGCAGTGGAAGAGATTTGGAGATTAGATCTGAGCTGTATTGTGTGTAACAGAGGTGGAGATACTTGTGAGAAGTATTATGCTGTGTAATGTTACATGACTCAATCATTAATATACAGATAGTTGGGGTTTTTAGTGAGATGCTTTCCCCGGGATACATACTGTGTTAATGTGTGAAATGCTCTTGATGTTTTGTTGTTATTGATGCTGCTATATTGATGATCAACGTAAAGGAGCTTATGTATTGTGTATGTTTTCCGCAATAGTACATGATTAGGATAATCTCCATTGAATATGTGTTAAATTATTCAAAATTTCTACACATAGGCTGGGAGACAGAGTAAAGAGTGTTGAGAGGAAATCATCATGGGAAGGGCAACAGCCCAACACCATAAGGAATCCAAACTTCAGGAAAAATCAAACCACAAATGCTGGGAGAGCTAGTCCCGAACATGATATTAGACCTCCTTTCCAAGAAAACTATGCAGAGGCATCCACATTCATTGAGCCCACAGAAGAAAATCACATAAACTTGATAGACTCGAAAAATGAGCAGCCAATCTTTTTCACTCAAGAAAACCAAGACTACCCTGATATAAAACATTTTCAGATCAAGACGGGAGAGTCTTTTGATTTTAAACAAGGTTATGATTTTGCTGTATATGAGGTCCACAAACAATATAAGCTGAGAACAAGAACCATTGATGCCCCTGCACCTAGCAAACCAAAGGACAACAAACAGCCTAATAAGATTAAAGGCAGGGTTGTCATGACAGAACCAGGTAATATTGCCATCCCAAACCCGCATCAGGTAACTATAGAGGACATATCAGACATGTAGCCTCATACTGAGCAGCCTCTACCTCCTTCTTCCTCAGAAAAAAATTTGAACAACCTTCCAAAAAATCTTCCCAAGACAGGCATACCACAAACTGTCATTCACCATAGCATAGACAATCCAAAGGAAAACACAGAAAGTATTCGTGAAAAGGAGAAATCTGCTGCTGCCAACGCAAAGATTCCATCAGAAAAGCCATTCAATTTAGAAGCTGAGATTGGAAAACTCAAAATATCCATCCCCCTCTCCGAACTTGCCAAACATGATGTATATAGGCAACAGATTCAAAGGTCACTTCAACTACCCGAGGTCAAAGATGATGTAAATGTTTTAGATGATACCCTTGAGCTGTTGTTTGGTCTAGAAGTTAATGGAAAAACAACATATGGATATGTTCCACCTTTTTATGTTAGTCTGCACATACATGACAAAATCTTGCACAATGTTATGTTTGACTCAGGTGCCTCACACAATCTTATGCCCAAAGCTGTAATGGAGAAGCTAAACCTTGATGTCACAAGACCCTACAAGGATATATACTCCTTTGACTCAAGTCAAGTCAAATGCTTATGCTTAATCAAAGACCTTTGTGTGTCTTTAGTCCAATTTCCCAACAAGACAATCCTAATCGACGTAGTAGTCGCTGACATTCCAACAAAGTATGGTATGCTCCTATCAAGATCACAGGGAGCAAAACTCCAAGGGTCCCTTCAACTCGACCTCTCTTATGCCACTATTTCTGTCATTGGGCAACCAAAGAGATTGTATAGAGAAACACTGATGAAGTATGTGGTGAGTAGTGAGGAGATGCCCCAAAATTTTCCAATTTACTCAATCCATTCTGATATGGATTCATTTATTCTTTTTAATGAGGATGAAAACCCTCCAACTGATGAGAAGCCTCTAGCTTCAGAGCTAGAGACATGCATAAATGAAGAACCGGTTGCCCGTGCCCATGAAACAATCACAACAATCAAGACAACTAGTAAACAAGAAGAACCTCTTCCAACTGAAATTCTAGATCTGCCCAATCCTAAAATAACTGAAATTCTTAATACAAACCAAAAACAAGAAATTACATGGTATTTAGATTTCGATGGTTCTATCAACAAGCTAGGAGCAGGGGCAGGTGTATGGATTCACAATATGCATGACAATCATGCAGAAGGTCATGCCTAAAGACTAAATTTCAGATGTACCAACAACATGGCAGAGTATGAAGCTCTCCTCTTAGGCCTAAAATTGCTCAAAGTCCTAGGAGCCAGAAAAGTGTCCATTCTAGGTGACTCTGATTTGGTTATCCAACAAATGAAGGGCAACTTTGTTACTAATGACAATAGGATGAGGGCCTATAGGACTGCTGCAACAGATATACTTAACACCTTCAAAGATTTCGAGGAACCATAACATACATGCACACAGACTAGCCACTTTTGCTAGTACATGTAAGCTTCCCTTTGAGCCAAATCACCATTTCACTGCTGAGATAAAACATAGGCCCGTTGTTCCTAAAAATATTAGAGATTGGCAAGTATTTGAAAATGATGCCCACATTAACAATTTCCTCAACCTTGAGGGCGAGTTTTCAAATTTAAACATTGACATAGAGGTCGTGAACAATTCTCAACAACAAACAAATGAAAACCATCAGGATATAATAGCTGCAACAGCAAAACAAATCCTCAATCCAACTGTTGTTGATAATGTAAACATAGAAGAACTGAAACGAATGCATTTAGAGGAAACAACCAAAGTAGAGGCTGACTTCATTGATCTGAAGAATAATTTTCTGCATGCTGGCCTTACTCCATTAGAAGATATTTTTGATGACAATGATGTGCCCAAAATGCCAAAAATGGAGCCTTTAGATGCTGCAATAGAAGAACACAACATAGGGACAGCAGAACAACCCAAAATGATTAAATTGTCCAAAAATCTACCCCCTGATCAAAAGCCAAAGTATGTGGATTTGTTCAAAGAGTTCCAAGATATATTTGCCTGGAGTTATGAGGACTTGAAGTCCTATGACACCTTAGTGATTCAACATACCATTCCCTTAAAACCAAATCAAAAACCATTCAAGCAAAAACTTAGAAGAATAAACCCTATGCTTCTTCCCCTCATTGAGAAGGAAATAAAGAGAATGTTTGAAGCAGGTATTATAGCACCCATCAGATTCTCTGAATGGGTATCTATTCTGGTTCCCACAAGGAAAAAATCAAGTGAGATTAAACTGTGTGTAGACCTAAGAAACTTAAACCAGGTCTCTTTAAAAGACCACTACCCTTTGCCCAAAATGGACCACATCCTACAAAGAGTAGTGGGTTCCTCTAGGATTTCTTTACTAGATGGATTCTCGGGTTTCAATCAAATACTTATTCACCCAGATGACCAAGACAAGACAGCCTTTACTACACCCTGGGGAACATTTAAATATGTTAAATTGCCTTTCGGGCTAAAGAACGCTGGTGCCACCTTTCAAAGGGCAATGGATATTGCATTTGCCAAGGAAATCCATGAATTCCTTGTTGTCTATCTTGATGACTTAACCCCTTTCTCCAAATCTGATCAAGAGCACCTCAAACACTTAAGGAAAATTTTCACAATATGCAGAAAATATGGCGTTTCCTCGAACCCCAAGAAGTCCTTGTTTGGCCTTGAGGAAGGTAAGTTACTAGGCCACATCATCTCAAAAGATGGTATCAAAATCGATCCGGAAAGAATTCAAGCAATCCTTCAAATTCCATACCCAAGAAACATAAAAGAGTTACAAGCATTCCTTGGAAAGATCAATTTCCTAAGGAGATTTATCCCAAACTTAGCAGAACTGATAAGACTGTTAAGTAATATGTTAAAAAAAGATGCCAAGGTAAGATGGTCTCTTGAAACCAAGTAGGCTTTTGAGAATATCAAAGCTGCCCTGATTCAAATGCCCGTACTCACAAGTCCATAGTTTGATAAGGATTTTATCATCTTTTCCTTTGCTTCAGAACACACCATAGTTGTTGTCCTTCTACAAAAGGATGATCAAGGGAATGAAAAGCCTATCGTATTTTTCAGCCGAGCCTTAAGAGATGCACCCTTGAAGTACCAAATCATGGAAAAATAGGCCTATGCCCTTGTCAAAGCAATCAAAGATTTCCGAGTCTACATTTTATATTCACATGTGATTGCTTATGTCCCAAACTCTGCTGTAAAAAACATATTGACTCAAGAGGGATTAGAAGGCAAAAGAGGAAAATGGATTTCCAGTATTCTTGAATATGACATTGAGATAAAACCCACCAAGCTGATAAAGGGACAAGGTCTTGCCAAACTAATGTCTGAAACAAATCTTCAGGCCTTAGACATCAACCAGTTGGACAATGAACAGGAGCTGGCGACTCCACAGATCAGTGAAACCTTTTTACAATCCCCATGGTATGCCGATATTTGCTATGTATTGTTAAACCTGTGTGCTCCCCCAGGATTGTCGAGAACCAAGAAAAGATTTTTGAAGATGAAAGCCCTAAAGTTCTATGTCTTAGATGGTGCCCTGTTTTGGAAAAATCATGAAGGAATACTGCTAAACTGTTTAACCATAAATGAAACCAACAACATCATGAAAGAATTCCATGCAGGGGACTCTGGAGGGCATCTATATTGGAAGTCCACTGCTGAAAAGATTCTAAGGGTTGGTTATTATTGGCCCTCTCTATTTGCAGATGTCAAAACATTTGCTGTCTCATGTCACAAATGCCAAATCTTTGAAGGAAAAAAAAAACTGTTCCCTTTACCCCTTAAGCAAATCTCAACTGAACAGCCTTTTCAACAATGGGGTCTTGACTTCATAGGTGAAATCCATCCCTCTTCTTTAGGCCAGCACAAGTGGATTTTAACAGCCTGTTGGATACCTATACCAATAGGTTTCATATTTCATGATTGGCAAATTCAAATGCCAAATATGCTCTGCTTTGCTGATACAAAGATCCCATATTTCCAAGAGAAGAAAAGGTGTGTACATAGCTTCATGTTTACTAAATTTTGATGGATGGTTCAACAGTCTAATCTAGATCATGCCATGTTTCAATTTTCTGTTGTAGAATAGAGAAAGAAGTCTGTCCAAACTGCTTAATCTTGGCAGACCAATAGTTAGGCAGAGAAACTAAGGTTCCCAACTGCTTAATCTGGGGCCTTGGAAGAAATAAGGGTAGTGCTAAATAGGCAATCAAAAGAAAAAAGCCAATGGAAAAGAAAAGGCACATAAGGGTCTGCAAGTCCAAGTGCACCCTCCAAGAAGAAACAAAAAATGCTAGGCAAGTAGATGGGTAGGTAGATGGGGTTGCAGAAAGTGGTGTTCCTTTCAAACTGAATCCTGCTGGTCAATACAAGGAAAGAAACACAATGGAGCATGTCTAACTTCCCTTTTTTCCTTGTTTTACACTCATTACTAACATCCCTTCACCAGTTGTGTTTATGAAAGAAATTCAAGGTTTTATGTTGGTTCTTGTATCCTTTAAGAGCCACATTTCTTGTGCAAAATTCTTTTCATTTTGATCTACTCCCTAAGCTAAGTTGTTTTCGAATAAACTTAGTGATATCACCCCTCATTCACCTTCTCCCCCCATATTAACCCCTAACTTCTATTATCTAATTCCCTATGTCACCCTTTCCCTACTATTACAAACACCATGGTGTATAAACCCCAAGCATTCTATAAATATCCCCCCCTTGGCATTATAGCCATATGATTCACTACTAGGGAATTAAACTGACATCTGGTTAGTTTAAGAACCTAAGCCTTACCTCTTTGTCTCCCTCAGAATTCATTTACCCATTCAACCCTCCATTTGCCTAAGAAACCTTGGGAAAAACCCATTTGCACCCTTAGACCCGCTCAAAAGGCAAAAATGCGTGGAAAACCCACTTTTTACGCCTTATCCTAAGTTTGGGACCTATGTGCGCTCTTATACAAAATTACATGAAAAAACCCACTTATCCTAAGTTTTTTAGGCCATGCGCAATTTTGCAAAGAAATACGTTGAAAAACCATTTTTTCCGACTTATCCTAAGTTTCGGAGCAATATGCCACTTTATAAAGAAATACACGGAAAAACCATACAAACCCATTAATATTTCTAAGGGTCCCGCCGGGCACGAATCCCATGGAAAAATATTTTTTTATTGCCCGCCCGATGCCGTATCGTCCGCACAGTTCATCAACCCATCAACCGTCCGATCGGGCGCTTTTCATCCAACGGCTCACGTGGATATCGGACCGGCCCCGACGTCCGATAGATAGCGTCTGATATCTGTCAGAGGGTGACGTCAGGCCTCAGCCACGCGTCGCCCCCACAGCGTATCGGAGCCCCCTCTGACAACTCCACTTCCGTATCATAAGTGGTGCGATATGATACCGCCTCTGGTTTCTGGTTTCCGTTAATCCGCTCGCCAGATTCACTGCCAGTGTCATTGCTGCGTCCGCGCCCCCGTCCACCATTGCTCCACCTCTCTGCCACCTCACGATCCCCGTGGACCACTCATAAGTCGCCATGTCACCTTATGACATCATGTTGATGTCATATGACCCTGACCCACCCGACGACGTCATGCTGACGTCATCCGAAAAACGCGCCAATATCCCATAAATCCATATTTTGGCCGATTTTTCGCGTTTTTTGCACATTTTGCAAAAAAAATTTGCATTGTTTCCTGCATGCATTTTACATCCAAATTTGCACCAACCTGCTGAATTCGACCCGGAGACCTTCAGCGCGCCTACCCACCTGCATTTGTGACCCGGACTGTCAAAATACCAGGTATTTATCGCTATTAATCCTCTCTGCACCTTGTTTTATCTACAATAGCTGAAATTCACTTAAAACACTGAAAAACACATAATTCACCAGCAAATCCCTTCCGCCCAGTTCCCATTTGAAGTTGGAAGCTCAAAATTCACTAGCTAAGCCTTGTTTAAACAAAACTTTCACATAACCTGCATTTTGTTCGCGCAGTCGTGAACAGGGAAACCGAACCTACACCTAAATACTGTGAAGGAACTCTGTTGAAAACAAGTATTTGCTCTCCCTTCACTGTTGTGTGCAGTATTTCAATTGCTGCAGTTTACCCTATCGTCCTCTATTTCTCAATTCACCTCTTTTTCCAAGCAATAATCTTTTCTGTTACCCAGCCTAGTAACATCAATTTACATACAAAACAGAGTTCTTAAGTAATCATGGAAACTCCAGTAGCAACTGTGGCCCTCAATATTGCCCCTTTGAATGCCCCTCAGAGAGAATTGGAGTGGCAGGCTTTAGTAGACTTGGATTACCAAATTTCAGAAGAATTCCTAGCACAAAGCAAATTCCACCTCAACCTGTTGAATGAGTTAAAGGCTAATCATGTGGCTGGAACAGATATATTGGGCATTTGGGATTCCCTCCTCCCAATCTTCAAGCTTCCTCAGGTCAACCAATTCCCTGACCTGATCCACCTATGTGCTGAATGTTATGATCCCACTCAGAGAGCTGTGCTTGACCCTTCAGGCTCAGTTGTTTTCTACATTACCCCTGAGGCCATCAGAGAGATGCTGCAATTCAAGACGGAGAATAAATTGGTTCCCCTGTCTTTGTTTGATCTGATAAATCAAGGAGCCAAGATGTTGACAGATGCTCAGATCACAAATCTCAACCAACTATTTATTAACTCTGATACTGTGTAGTACCCTCCCATTTTTCATGGTTATCTCAACCCATTGGGCAGGGACCTTGCAGATATGATCAGTCCCATCCTGGATTACAACTCAACTGAGTATATTGATGAAACTATACTAGTAATGATGCTCATGTTTTCCCCTGGCAAAGCTCCAACCTGCTATGACTATGCCACCTACATATCAGATAAAATGCATGAGCAATTTATGAACCTATCAAGGGAAAAGGTGTTCAGATACTCCTCCTACATCTAGCACCTAATTTTATACTATCAACATGAGAAATTCCCTTTTGGTGTGAAAACAGTGGATGCACAAGGAAATCCCAGGTCAGTAGTGTATTGGGCCTCAGTTTTTCACTGCAGAGCCTATTCTCCATACACCTACAGTGAGTTTATAGACCTTTTCATCCACCCAACCATGTCTTTGTTCATGAGCTCACCTCCTCCAAGACTAACAGATGAGATGCAGAGGATCCTTTAGTTGTCCAAGGTGTACAACATTGGGGATTGGTATTTTTACCAAAACTACACCGTTATCAAAATATATGGTTGTGAGTTACCCCCATAAAGACTGCCGAAGTATGTGCCCATGAGATTATTTTCCCTTGAATACTTCAGGCAATTTGGGAATGCTGATGTGAAGAACTTCTCAGGCAAAGGCAAGAAGGCACAGCTGAAAGTGAAAAACCAATTGGGCCACTTTGTCTTGAACAAAAGGGAGGAAGGCTGGCAAGAAGCAAACAGAATGCTAGAAAGCCTGGGCCTAAAGACTAGTTTCCTCTGGAAACCTTATGACCCCAATCACTTCGTAACCTTAAGAAGGGTCAAATATAGGTTGTCCAGCTATGACCATGTAAGGTTGCCTCACATAGAACAATATGCAAATCAACCAAAATGGAAGAGAGGCACACTAGAGGAACCTATTACATAAGAAGAGCTAAATGAAAGAGCAAGAAGAAATCTCCTTAAGATGGCTGACTTAGAACTTCCTGCACAAGTATTCTCTCTTCCAAGCCCTCAAGTAGGAGCAGCTGCCTCATCCTCCACAGCACATCAGGAGGCAGTCAAAACTACAAATCAAGCCCCCAGCAAAGGCAAGGAAAAAGAGATGGAGCAAGAATAGGTTCAGCAACAACAACAGGTACATTAGCAAGAAAAAGAGTAGCCAGGGCAAAATGAGCAAATAGCAGAGGCCCCAATGGTCACTAAATAGCAGCCAGCTCAAATGGTGCCTCCTAGGCAAGAAACAAGAGCTGAAGCTTCAGTCCTCCAGACCCCACAAAGAGAGGACATAAGCAGGAAAAGGGACAGAGAGACTCCCCTCACTACGTCAACAACTCAGGCGGAGAAAAGGCAAAGATTGAAACCTTTTTCTGAAGAAGAAATGCCAATAGGGCAATCTTCGGGTATGGGCCTGCCTAGCATGGAGGCCTCAGCGAGTTCCTTCCACCAGGAACAAGAGAGGGCAGCAGGAGGAGAAGTTAGCTCCTCAAGCCAACAAAGAG
>APFE031420157.1:12568-45697 GCA_000404065.3 Pinus taeda
AAATGAAAGAGCAAGAAGAAATCTCCTTAAGATGGCTGACTTGGAACTTCCTGCACAGGTATTCTCTCTTCCAAACCCTCAAGTAGGAGCAGCTGCCTCATCCTCCACAGTACATCAGAAGGCAGTCAAAGCCACAAATCAAGCCTCCAGCAAAGGCAAGGAAAAATAGATGGTACAAGAGCAGCCCCTACAGCAACAACAGGTACAACAAGAACAGGTACAACAACAAGAAAAAGAGCAGCCAGGGCAAAAAGAGCAAACAGCAGAGGCCCCAATGGTCACTGAGCAGCAGCCAGCACAAATGGTGCCTCCTAGGCAAGAAACAAGAGTTGAAGCTTCATTCCTCTAGAGCCCACAAAGAGAGGACATAAGCAGGGAAAGGGACAGAGAAACTCCCCTCACTACATCAACAACTCAGGGGGAAAAGAGGCAAAGATTGAACCCTTTTTCGGAAGAGGAAATGCCAATAGGGCAATCTTCGGGTCTGGGCCTGCCTAACATGGAGGCCTCAGCAAGTTCCTTCTAGCAGGAACAAGAGAGGGCAGCAGGAGGAGAAGTTAGCTCCTCATGCCAACAAAGAGTAGGTGAACATAGCATTAAGTAGCAGTTCAAGGACATCAAGAAGAGGAATGATCCCATAAGGCTACAATTGTATAATCATTTGCTGAAAATGGCTCCCACCAACCAGCAAAGACTCATGTCTGCTTATGATGTCCATGAGGGAAAAATGGTCATGAGCCATTTCATGCCAGCCGTGCAGCAGCCACAGTCAGCTGCAGATTACATCAGGACCAACCTTGAGGTCCTTGCCAAGGACATCCACCCGATGGATCAGATTGAACTACACAAGAAAACGGGTGAGATGGTGTATGCCTCCTTGGCAAACAAAACATTAGTAAACTACAGGCTAGAAAATAGCCTAAATAATACCACTGCACAACTTGAGTTGGAAAGGGCATTCTCTCAAGCAAAGGACAACAGGATCAAAGCTTTGGAGGACATCATAATAGAACTTGGGCATGATCCTAAAGATGTCAAAGCAGTGCAGGAGTTGCTGAAGTTAAGGGATGCTGATATGGCAGCACTAAGGAAAATGATAAAAATCCCAGCAGCTCTTCATCCTCAAACTGAAGAAGTTGCCCAGCTTAGACAAGACAAGGATGCAGCAGCTATGCTGGTAACACTGTACAAGCAGCTCATCCAAACACAGGGAAAGTTGGAGGAATCAGAGGCTTCACTTCAGGCAGCATTGCAGCAAAAAGAGGCAGGACAAAGTTCACAGCCTCCTCCGGAAACAATCAATCTGGAGGAAGCTCCTCAAACCACTGTCCCTCCCAGTCAGCAAACAGAGCAAGTAGCACCCTCCACCTCAACACCAACAATGGAGCAAGCTGAAAGTCTTGATATGCAGAAGCTGAGAAATGAAATTCAAGTCTTGGAGGCCCAAATGTTAGAGCTAAATCAAGCTAAAGAAACTCTGGCTAAGATCAATGAAAAATATGACAAATCCAAGCAAAATATAGCTGAGCAAGAAAGAGAGGTAAAAACTCTCAAAAAGAGAAAAAATGAGCTAGAAAAATAGCTCACACTGCACAAAGTTACAACTGAGCTCAAGAGAATCCTATGGGCCAATATTGTCCAATCCATCACTGACCAGTGGGAATACATTGAGGCCATTCATGAGCAAATGGGGCTCATTGGAAAAGCACACAGGGAAACCCAAAGGGCAAGGGCATCTCTAGGCAGTATGCCTGAGGCTGCCACCAGAATGATAAATGTGTTTAATTACAGGACAAGTTCTCAACTAATCAAAATGGGAATTGCCAACAGGACTGAAACCATTTCGATGGTCAAAAGGGTCTTGACACTGAGAAACCTGGTAGACCTTAGAGAGAAGAAGCCAGGATATGCAGGCAGACATTAATAAATTCCAGGACAAGTTCATGGCATTGCAGAACATAGGTCTTCCTAGTTGATGGAGCCCTCAGGAAGACTACTTTCACATGAAAAATATGCCAAGAGGGTCAACACCTTTGCTGCTAATCAGATTGCAGAAAAGGCCAGCACATCAGCAGAAATAGGGCCAGCATCAGGACAAACCCTTTTCAACAGGGTGGAGAGCTTATTCTTTATTATGAATGAAATTAATCACTTGTATGATGAGCCTCCCAATTTTTATAAGTATACAGAGGCAGATGAGACCATACAGACAATTTTGAGGCATCAATTGCCTACACAAGAAGTCTAGAATAGTTTGATACAATTACTACTAAACCAAAGCCAGTAATTATGTTTTTTCCATTTGAAATATATAAATTGTCATGCACAGGAAAATATGGATATATCAGCATGTATGCAGAGAGAGGCTGAGCCAACTCAGCACACCCATTCGGCCACCACAACAGCACTGGCAGTCACAGGTGACAGGGCCGAAAAGCTACAGGAGGACAGAGCTGCACAGACACGTCCTTCAGTAGTTATAACAAAGCATTCAACCGACTCAGTGAGCTCCAAAGGTCAAAATCTTCTGACAGGAGGAAAGAGCATTTATGATTGTATTAAAGGCTGTAATAACTTCTTATCTACTATTTTTGTACGAGTTAATAAAGATATTTTATTTCTCAGATGACTCAATGTTCGAGATATTTTGTATGAAACACTTCTATATATTCCCCCTCGCATGAGATAGCAGGGGTTGGATGTTGGATGTAACTGAGATCTTTGATAGAGTTCTTTGACTATAAATTCTTAGAGAAGTAATACAAAAGAGGTGGAATTCCTAAAGCTCTGTGTTGTTTGATGCATTGTGGTGTTTAGCTTAATGTTACAAGATTCCTGCGTATTTCATGGCACAATAAGTTTTCCTTACAACTCTTTGTTTATGTGTTTTATCATCTTTTCATATCTCTTTCATTTTTCTGTTCTTTACAGTTAATGGCAAGGAAAAAGAATAGTTCCAGGACTTAAACACTGATTACCCCGAACTCAATCTAAGCTATTTTAAGTGTTTTTCTTCAGTTATAGTAATAAAGGTGTAATTCTTAATTGCTACCCTTTCATGCGATATCTTTCACAATGATTATTGTTTCAGGAATTCAAGTTTGCTCCTGAGGAATATATCTCTTTCCCACACCTCAGCTTAGTGGAAAATTCTTAATTGCTTTTCACTGGTTGTTCACATTTCACCATCATAATTTCAAGTTTGTTTCATAAAGTATTTAAATGGCCCTGTAATCCCAGCTGCTCAAACTCAATATTTCAACAACTAGTAGACACAGACTCCATTGCCCAATAGACTAACCTTATCCACAGATTTCCACTTTAATTACAGAAAGACATCCTTCCAACCAAACATAAACCAAACCCCTACTTCATAACTAGCCTAAAATCTCCACAAAACAGAGACAAACCTTAAAGAGAGAGCCCTCTCTGATTACAGTTGGGCTAGAAGCTATAATCCAAAGATTGGTTAGTGGTTACCCCGGCCGTATTCCCTTGGGAGTCAAAGGGAACAACCTGGGTGTTAACAGGTCACTAGTGATATGGTTTTTGCGCAAAGTAAAACACATAAACTTATAGCTAAAAGTGAGCCATTCTTCCATGTTCCCCAAGTGCCAAAATAAATAATTGCAGGCATGCTCACAATAGTAATCGAGGTAGACACCACTACACATTGGGCCAAGGAAACATTTGAGAATTTTGTGGCCAATATTTCTTAAGTCCTCCCTTCCCTCATTGCACAGAAACAAATTGGCTTAGGGAAGAACCACTAATAGTGTTAGGGGAATTTAGGGTAAAAGAAGAGATAAGGGCCAAATTTTTGGCATTTTGACTAAGTGTGGGAGTATTGTGTAGGAAGGGATGGACTGATGCTTAACATACTTCACAAAGGTTCCAAAGGCTGATGCTTGACATACTTCACAAAGGTTAGACCGATGCTTGACATACTTCACAAAGGTTCCAAAGACTGATGCTTGAAAGATATGTGCCACAAAGACTACACAAGAACTACTTTATTATTTCGCTGACAATATTTTCCAGTTACACGAGGTGGTTAAACATGGACTAAGGTGGAATTCTTGGCAAGGGATGGAGTGGAATAAAGTTGAGATTGGTACAAGTTAGAATAACTTAGCTAGATAAGCTAGCAGAAGATTCCTTGAGTTGTATTTGGATGGCCTCTTCTATAAAAAGGAAACTTGTTGTTGATTAAGGGTTCCGAAGTCCCTGCCTGATTTCTGTTCTTGGTTTTGTTGTGCTTTATTTAATTTGTTATACTTTATTTTGTATTGTCAATGCTATTTTATCTTCTTGTTAGTGCTTTATTGATGAATACCATGGAGATGAATGTAAAGGGTTTATATTACAATCTATGTTTGTACATATTGTGCGCATTGTATCTTATGGAATTGGCTAGTTTCATATTATGATGATATGAGTTTTGAGTTTAGTTGTCACGCTCCTGAATTTATGTACAAATTTCTTTTAGTAGTTAGGTGTTTTGGCCTTAGATATTTGTTTTTATGTGTAATTCTGTGTTACGGTGGTGAATATCATTGATGCAATTTGAGTATGTATAATTTTTTCTATTATTGTAGCTACATTAGTTGATGTATATAACTATGTCTATGTATAAAGAATGAACCCAATTTTTGTTGTTTCCTATCGAAGTTATATTCTGCATATGTGCTAAAGGGATATTGAAGAATGCTTTTCTCATATAAAACATGTAATATAAGCAACCAATATTATAGTTATAGTCTATGGAAATTGTTATGTGTGTAGTAAATGTGGGGTTATATGTCTGAATAACGGGGTTTTTTGTGAGAATTAGTAGTTGTGATAGCTTTGGTTGGGTTTTTGTGAACTAGGAAAACCTCCTATGCCCCTATCTCCCTGCATAACCTACACAAGGTTCTACAATCCCATTACATACCTCGAGTGAGACCACATTTCCGTATAGACGTTGACAATGTGCATATTCATGGGGGTTTGTTGGAAAAATATTGAACCTTAGGTCATTCCCTCTATGAAGAACCAAAAGGATCAAACCATCCACATATAGAACTAGAGTTAATAAATTAGAGCCCTATCTTTGAGTGTAAACTGTTGGATCATAATGATAATGGTTGATCCCAAAAACAAGCCTAAAAGTATCTATCTTCTCATAAGATGCTATAGGTGCTTGTTCAAGACAAGACAAGGAATAATGAGTCTTACAAAAAAGTGAAGGATCTTGGAAAAAACTATGGGGCTACTCCATGTAAATCTCCTCATGTAGATCTCCAAGAAGAAAGGCACTCTCTACATCCATTTGTAAACTAATCATGGTCAGGAGGTAGCTAGAGAAACCAAAATAAGTATAGAATCTATGTTATCAATGAGGTAAAATTCTTCGCATAATAAATCCTTTCAACCTGTGAATTTACCTTGTCCATAGTACATGCGTCATGTTTTTCAACAAAGTCATTCACATCCTATTTGAGTTGGTCTACTAAGTTGCAATGGACCAATTTATGTCACTTTCGAAGAGGAACAAGGTCCCAATTATGATCCTCCATCAAATAATATTACTCATTTGTCATGGAAAATTCCCGCTCAAGTATTCCAATAACATTAGAAAAATATTTTGTATGTTATAATATGTCATTTCCCAAAATGGAAATTCCTTTTGACTATGGTGGATTTCAAGCTAGATAATTTAATTCAGTTGATTCATAGCCATATATTTCATGCTACTTTCTCTAACAAAGGCTCATCCTCAAGGGTTCATATAGAACATGAGGCTCCTAATTTGATTTCTCATGTTATGATGGTGCTATTGGAATATTTTCTTCTAGCTAAGGATTTTCAACAAAATTTTATTCTTCTTTGAGATCTACAAAAGCATCACAATGATTAGAATGATTATGAATAGTTAAAGGTGAGGAAGAAGAGGAATAATGATCCTGTATAGTTGTTCTCATCAAAATTAACATCTATTTGGAACAAAATTTCCTTAGAGGTAGGATAAAAAAGTTGATATGCCTTCATTTCCTCACCATAACCACAAAATATTAGTTGTTGACTCTTATTGTCCATGGATTTTTTCTTTTCATTTGAAATTAATGCCAAGGAGGACTTCCAAAAACCCTAAAAGAAGAGGCATCAGGCTTCTCATGTGTCTAAGCTTCCACTATATTCATATGTTGAATTTTCTTATGAGGCATCCTGCTTTGAATGTAATCAAGACAATTAAATGCTTTGGCTTAGAAGGTAGGTGACATTAGAGAAATTTTGAGGTAAAAATTAGGCCTCAAAACAAAAATTTACAAAAAAATCAACTTTATAAGAACTAATAGGATTCAATATGATGATTTCAACCATGTGGGATGATTCACCATTTTTCAAGTAAAAAGGTAAAAATAAAAAACAAAAAAACTAATTCAACTTGCATTTTCAACTTATCTATTTGTGATTTTACTTAAATTTTGATTGGGAGCACTCATTGAATGTGGAATTTAATTTTTCATCCAAGGAGTACCCATATTGCATACTTTTGATGGACCCAATTACATGAAAAAATGTGATTACAATCATATTTTTTCATGTAGTAGGGTCCATCGAAATTATGAATTATGGGTACACGTTAGATGAGAAATTAAATTATGCATCCAACAAGTGATTCCGCTCACAATTTTAGTAAACTCATAGGGAGATAAGTTTAAAACATAGTTTTTTCTTTTGTCCCTCCAAAACTTGATCAGGTAATCTAATCTTATTTTCTTATTTCCATTATTATTTCATATATTCCTTTCGAAGTCCTTTTTAAAACTCAAAATTTCTCTAATGAAAGTTATTGGACTTAAACATTCAGTTTCTCATCTCTTTGATTGTTTGGTTCTTCCTTTCAACAAAACCATTTTGTTGAGGATTGTATGGAATAGAGTGTTGATGAATAATCCCATGTTCTCTATAGAAATATTCGAATTCCCTATTTACATATTCCACCCCATTATTAGTGTGTATCTTCTTTAAGGATCATGATGATTGTTTCTCAAAAAAATATGTAAAGGTCTTGAAGGCTACAAAGATTTCACTCTTGTACTTTAGGAAGTACACCTAAGAGTGTTCTCGGAAACTATCAATAAAGGTTAGTACATACATGGCCCCTCCAAAAGGAGTTGAAAGAGTCATTAAACCACTATGTACCAAATCAAGAAGCATTGTTTCCCTTAAATATTTCCCTTTAGGAAAGGGATCTTTGTGTTGTTTTCCAAGAGTGTAACCTACACACATCGCATTAGTAAAATAAAATTTTGGAAGACCTGAACCAAATTTTGAGTGAGC
Source organism: Pinus taeda (assembly GCA_000404065.3). Taxonomy (NCBI): domain Eukaryota; kingdom Viridiplantae; phylum Streptophyta; class Pinopsida; order Pinales; family Pinaceae; genus Pinus; species Pinus taeda. The sequence goes on from APFE031420157.1 coordinate 19,898, forward strand.
ATATGTTGAAAATATTTATAATTTATATGGCCAAATATTTCATGTCATTGCCTACTTGAGGAATCACCATGAGCTATAAAAGAAGAAGCTAAGTAATTTTGGAATCTGACAACCTTATATAATCTAGATGCATGACCAACATGTCCAATAGAAAAAACAACTATTGGATCATGTAGTTCTCTAACAACTACCTAATTTGGAGAAAAAACCATTATTTTCCAATCACTATAATTACAAATATAATAAATGGATAACATTCACATAGGTCTTAGGTGCTAGGAGCACATTTTTAATTCACACATTGGTTAAATGCGTAGTACCTGGCCCTAGAATTTCATGTTGAGTAGGGTCACTTGCCGCAATTTGTGAAATGCTAATGTGGGATGTAAAAGGAAGAAAATATTGACAAGGATTCATATCATGTGATGCCCCTGACTCAAGTATCAAGTGATCTACAGATATACCCAGGGCTTAGATCGATAAATAATATCCTTTTTCTATTGAGATATTTTTCTTCTTCGTCACATCATTTAAGACTTGAAAAAATTCCCAATATTTTTCTTCAACATGCCCAAATTTGCCACAAAAGGTACATGTTTCATCTATTTTTGTTTTCTTCCTTTTATGTTTCTTTTTTGTCGTGGAGAAGGATTCATCATTATTAGAAGTTGGAGATGGAGAATTAGTATTTTTTTGAGGCTTAAAGGGAGGCTCATAGGTTGGAGCAAAATTTTTCTTTTGTTAAGACCAAAATTTATGCTAACCTTTGGAGTTATGAGCCACAAATTCTTGATAAAATTCACTTGTACTAATAAATTATGTCCTCTTCAATATAAAACTATTGAGCATAGTTTTGATGTAGATTTGTTGAAAAAACACCAACATCTATATATTTGGAAGTGAATAACCACTATGTCTGAATATTTTTGTTGAATAATTGAAATGATTTTATGTTGAGGAGAGTAGTTATTAAGTTGAAATTCACAATTTCTTATTGAGTGTTGATAAATTTTATTATTAAGACTTCAAAAATTGAATCTTACTATCTAATATCCCCCCTTATTAGGTGCAAGGTAAGATTTTTTTTCAGTAGTTCATGTTTGGAAAGGATCCAAGTTGGGGCTGTGGATTCTTTAGGTGGTGGTTTTTTTTGGACCATTAACCATGTTCCATGGAAATTAGTGGTTTAAGGTTTACCAATAACTAGACTTCTTTAAATAATGCAATAGTGTAAATTTCATCCTAAAAGTTCTCATAAACTTTTCATGCAATCTTCATGTCATGATATGTAGACCAATCAAAATCTTTTAAATTTAAAAAAATGTACATGTAAATATTTTGGAAACAAAAAAAGAGAAACTACTTTTTAAATTGTATTTTTTTCTTATCTCATTATAGGTTTACTCAAATTTGAAGTGTAGACACTCTCTAGATGTAGAATTAAATTTGACATCCAACGAGTAGCCATTATGCATACTTCTGAGAAGAGCCACGTTGATAAAATTGAAGATAAATTAAAGAAGCATGTTGAACACATTTTTTAAATTTATGTTAAATTTTTATCATTGTGAGTCTTCTCATAAGTATGCACAATGGTTACTCGTTGGATCTTGAAATTAATTTTACATCCAACAAGTGTCTACACTTAAAATTTGAGTTAACCTATAAGGAGATAAGTGAAAAATACAATTAAAAATATATACTTTTTTTTTTCAAAATTAAAAGCTCTTATTTTATTATTTAACTATTATTTTATTATTTTGCCTTAGGAAGCCACTTTTAGGCTGAAATTTCCTCGAATGTGGTGGTTTTTGAATGAGAATTAACCAATCTTCTTTGAATAAGGTGGTGGTTTTTGGATGACCACTAAATACATTGATTTCAACAATTTATTCCACCATTAAAGGTGTAGGAGAGTTTATTTTATCATTATGCTCCCCCCTTAAAGGTGTATGAGATTTTCTTCTATCATTGTGTTCCCACCAGGCTTTAGGTGTGGAGAATACCATCTCTGAATTTTGTGCCTTTACCTCTATTTTGACTAGGTAGTATGACTAGTGTAGTTTCTTCACTTCTTGATTCCAACTCCAAGAATTTATCCATCCATGTTGAATTAATTTCTTAGATTTCTTCTACTTTTGACATCTTTATGAAAGGTAAGTTTTCTTTCCACAATGAAGACAAGGATGGAGTTCAAAACATTGACTCTCCATGTGACCATTTCTCTAACAATGTTGGCATTTTTATCAATACTATTACTCTCATAAAAAAAACACAAAGACAAAAACCAAATTAATTTGAAGAATTCTAGAATAACAAAGTTGTATTCCTTTGTGTATCTCAATCCATGCCAATTTCTATTGAATGAGATATGTTCCTAGGCTCTAACAACCATCTTGCAAATAGAATTTTCTTATTCTATCTTCTTCATAGTTTCTTTTGCTACTATTGTTACTCTTATTTTGTGTTGCATTCATTGACTCCATCATGTCATTTATACTACGTTAAGCATCAATCACATGTATTATAGCAAAAGTTGCATCAACTTTTGTTATTAGGTCATTTATATCTCATTTTGCGTCAAACTTTTGAATAAAGTCCTTTGTATCACGTGTTACATCATTATGCTTTACTAATTATTTTGTGCTACAACTTGCATCAATTGTCTCGATGAATTAATATATATCACAAGATGTTGCTAGCCTTTTGTATTATATATTCTATATAAAAATTTGCATTTATCTTCACTATAGATGTTGCATCAATCCAAACTTTCTTTTCTATTTATTTGGTTTGAAGTGCATCAAACAATTCCTCCTTCATAATGATTTCTCTTTGAATATTTTGTAGATGCTAGTGTCTTAGCCATTTAATCAATTATGGTTTGGATTCACTATAATTTCCACTCAAGTAATTTTATTTTATTGTTCAATTCATGGTTTCACTCTTACAAATATTTAATCTCCTTAAAGACATTTAGTAGGTGCTTTCATCCTTTAACAATTTCTTGATGTTACCTTGTACTCACTCATTTGATTTTAATGTCACCTTAGGGCGTCGGGTACTACCAAACAAACACCCTAAAGTTCAATTATAATGATGAACTTTTAATGACTAATTTGATTTCCTTAGCCCATTTTCCTTCTTTCTCGTAACCCTTTAGATATTTGAACTTGGAATTTTAAACAATGGCTTAAAGAAGAAAAATAAGCATCATAAATACGATGGCACTGAAGCATATGGAATCCCTTTGACCCCCCTATTCAACTTTCTATCTAGACCAAGATATTAAACATTACAAAAATAACTCATTGCATTATTTTAATTTATCTAGATACAAATTGCTATTAAGTATACTTAAGAACAATTCTCTTTTGAATAGCAAGCACAGGAGAAAGGAGAATGTAATCCCATTTTATTTTCAATAATATCCCATGAAAATACTTAAACTAGGGTTGTTATGATTCGTTGTGAATAATGAGCGTAACAAATTGAACGTGAATGAAGAGGTAAAGGACCTTTTAAATTGATTAAAAAAATCTCCTTAGCCCTTTATTCCAATGGTATGGAGAGTGGGTGAATTGGATGAGGACCTGGGATTTTAAAATGTCCTCAAAGCCAATGACCTATATGTTGCATGGAATACACATGGACTACCATAAAAAATATTATAACTTCAATCCCAATCCATTGAAGCCACACATACTCCAAATAAATCATATGGTTGGGCTTGTGATAGAACAAGAAAGAAGTTTTTTAAAAGATAATTTCCCATCTTGCATTTCTCTTATCATTGCTAACAAAACTTTATCCTTTCAAGTGCCTTTCTGATGTGTTCTTCGGTAATGTTTTTGTCCCTACCAATGACATTCAACATTTTAGTTGGACAAGAAAGCCTTCAAGTAAACACTCAGGGTAGAGAGAGAATTAATGACATAGACAAAATTTTAAAAGGGAAGAGGAGACTTGAATCATGGTTGTAGCCACCATCATCTCAATTTTGTAGAAATCTCTTTTGAGTTACATGACTAGATCAGGATGTTGTTGACTAGTAAAAAACCTTGATTGATATTTTTTCTTTCCAGATTTGCTACAAGGATTAGACTAAGTCTCATTTCTATAATTTGTGCTTCAAAATTTTCAAGATCAAGTAGAGATCATGCCTTCCATTCCATTTGCATCCTCTTAGAAATAATGATCAGAGTGTTGCAAATATCTATTGGTATGTGGACCCTTAGGTGTAGTGAAAATCCTTGTGACCATGTCATTCATTATTGCATATCCGATGTGATTTCACTCCTCCTAATGGCATGATATTGATCACTCACAAGATCCAATCTGATTATAATAGATCTTTTGCTCAGTTCTAATTTTCATCTCTAGCTTATTGAATGTCACATAGGCTAAGTGCTTACTATTTCATTGAGGCCACTCAAAAACCCTCTAGGAAATAAATGATGCTCTAGGTTATAACCAATGAGTGAAATAACCAATGATGTAGATTGGTGAGGGTTAGGTTTTTCTGATGATATTTGGATGTAGATTATATGAACATCAAGGAAAATGAACAACTAGATATAAAGTACAATAGGAGCTCAATCTAGGAGGAAAATATTCACTGAAATAAAAGGGTCCATAAATTCAGTGAAGAAGCGGGTCTTATCTAAGAACAATAGCACTAAATTTCTCAATAATTTGGCAATGGCACATTCAACATCAACGTTGATTCTTGAGAAATCACTAAAAACGTGGGTTTGAAGTAATATATTGAATAGATTGTTGTCAGAGGATCTAATGAATTACATCAAATTAGAGGATCCAAATGGATCTTACATGGGGAATAAACCAAAGCACTTGATCATTGAGGAAAATCAATGCTAGAAATTCTAGACAAAATGATATTCATCTAAATTTTAATATTTTACCTAGTTTGTGCCCAACACTAGACAATTTCCATTAGAACCCATGATTTTGAATCATTATGACAACATTCTTCAACAGTGCAAGTACGCAAATCTAGTTGATTATTGGTGTAGTTCTATGGGCACATGGAATTGTTGCAGACAATGGTGTGCACATGTTTTGGCTAACAAAGCCTTTGGGTTCTCCTACGAATTGATCTTGCAGTTTAGGAGTTTATTCTACGAATGCGAGTGCAAGCAAGACAAATCAAAATTTATAAAGATTGATGGGAAAGATAACCAATATTGGAAGATTTCATGGATCATTATATTTGTGTAGATATTTAGTGGACTTATTTCTATTAGCTTTCCAAATATTGGTGTCTCATATATAAATCCACTTACTCATTGTCTTCAATCCACGTACTCATTGTATTCCACTCCTTGGTGATCTTTTTGTAACACCTCCTCCCACATTTACTCACTTTCATCAGCCTTCCGGGGTAAACATGAGCTAAGGATACTATGACATGACTCAACCTCCTAAGTATAGTTAAAGAAGTGGAATCAACAAACTGGAACCTTACTGACCTTCCTTAGGAGATACATGACACCCACGAGTTGAATAACCACTATTAGTGTCCAAACCATGAGCAGAAATGAAATTTTAGTGACCTAAGCTCTCAACCTCATGTATAACAAGGCCTTCATGTGGTTGAGGGCCTCCAATAACATGAATAAGCATACCAAGTAGTGGTTGTGACCTAAAATGTCTAGTTCAGAGGGTGCATTCCTTGATTCTGAGCCTAAATTCTAGGTTAGCCTCCAGACCACTGCCCAAAATTCATTGAGACTTTCCATAATGATAAATAACCTCAAGAAAAATCAATTCATACAAAACTTGATCAAAACTTGACCTAACTAGGCCTAACATGACAATCATTTCGTCAAACATATTAAGAACATGTAATTTACAGGTCATGAATGCATATCTGAAAATAGGGTTTTGATACTTATTTCATAATCATAAAGAAGATCTAATGACCTCTGATAATAGTTTCAATAACCTTTTTTATCTATTGCATTCAATAACCATTCATCAACTTGTCAAAACGCGTCAAGATCGATAACTAGAACCTGCTATGAAACCATGCTTACAACCAACATATAACTAGAATAATAACCATGATAGAACAACAATCAAAGCCACATAATAACAAGTACAAGTACTCATGAAATAAAAGAGTGAAATAGTTGTTATTAACATATGCAAAATGCAACCAAATTAGGGATTTCCACACACCAACCGACCATAGATTGAGGTGAATCAAATATTTCTTTAAACTAATCACCCACATGCCATATATAAGCATGAATGTGGGAGTTAAGAAAAAAAAAGCAAGGCCTACCGGAGATTATTAAACCACCTCCACCCTCATGCTCCCACGATCCCATCAAAATCGATCAAGAGATCACTTAAGAAAACCAGTACATAAACAACCAAAGATTCCTCGTAGATTAAACCACCTCCACCCTCAAGATTTACCGCATTCCTGCCAAAATTAGTGAAGGGATTACTAGTCCCAAAACAAGCTTGGATGCCTCAGAATTTGTTCACCAATTCCTTGAGGATTTTTCCTTTCTACATTCTAAGGTTTTATCACAATCCAGCCAAAACTAGTCAAGAGATTACTAGGCCTAAAACAAGATTGGATCCCTCATAATTTCTTCACCAATACCTTGAGGAATTTGCATGTCTCCACCCTTAGGCTTTACCATAATCTCACCAAAAATAGTATAAGGATTCTGAGGCCCTGTGGGAATTTTCCTAAGACTGCCTCACCCAGCTCCCAAACAATTTGGAAATCCAAATATCAACCAAACAAAGAACCCATTCACACCATGGCTATCTAGAAATGGAAAGGCAAGGCTGTAACCACTCTCACATCTAGAAAAAACCATTCCAATGACAACGAGAGAACCAATACACACATTCATGTACCATCCATTCACAAACCAGCTGGGAAATCACACATGCAACATGTCACCTACAAGTATTCCTACTGAAGCTACTTGATCCAAATTTTCCTTGCTTTTCCCATTCTCTCCTTTTTCCAATGCTATAGTGCTCCAAGAATTCTCTAAATGTGTAATAGTATGAGAGAATAGAGAGATATCCAAGATAAAACTAAATAAAGTTGAACTAGCAGAAGTTGTGAACTGATCCTCAAAAGCCTTTTTATCATTGCATCCTTTATTTTCTTAATTTCCCTTTAATTTTCCTTCAATTTATTTCTCATGCAATCCTTGACCTTTCATCTCCCTTTTCTCCTATTTTTCTTTATTTTCATAAATAAAATGCCAATTAATGTCTCTTTTCCTTTGCAATGAATTTTCAATTTCCCTTAGCCATAATAAACCAAAATGAACACCCAATAGGATGTTTTTCCCAACATTGATCTTTGAATACATGTCCCATGACCATAGCCTTATTTTTCCTTTATTAACTTTATTACATGAAATTTTAGCCTAAGGATGTTATAGGCCCCTCCCCTTTAGGGGAACACCATCCTCAGTGTTCTACGACACCTTTGACCAACAAGACTGTTGAAAACTAAAAGATACCACCCATGGAGCTTTATAACTTAGCTTGATGCAGTATCTACAATTATCAACCTGCTAAAAAGAAAAACCAACATGACAAACATACTGCTTATTTGAGCTTTATAACATAGCTCATTGTGGTATTTACAACAACAACCAAAATATATACATATACCAAAACTCCTTTTCCTTAACTAGCAAACAATGAAGGATACATAGCCCTCATCTCATCATGCATCTCCCATGTAGTTTCATCGGGCCCAAAGTGCTTCCACTGCACTTTAACTTGCTCAATTACTTAAACATATAATAACATCACACTAAATATTGCTAAAATTCTAATTATTTTCAACCATAACATTAAAGATACAAAAAAATTGGAAATTTCTCAACCATAAAATTAAAACACCATGACATTATGAACAAATTACATGATGAAATTAATCAATTATTTGTAGATTGAATGAAACATATATTATATCTCTAATTTATTGTCACATTGTAGATATTCTAAACATAAAAATCATCATAATTAAAGCATATAATCCAACAACATAAAAATGACTCATAACTTCTGATTTAACACCATATGGAAATCAAAATTTTTATTTCAAGATATGATGCAAACATCAGTTATATAAACTGTCTTAGACAATTATTCAAAATCAATCATATTTTCTTGCACACCATCATAATTCACATCTTCAGATGAATGACTGGATGTAGACGAAGATGTTCCATATTCTTCTCTTTCATCAACTAGTGCCCCATCTGAGTCCATATGCATGCCCACCATTTCAGGTTTCAAAATTCTTCTAGATCTATGACTGGCTTCAGTAGACTCCCATCTCAACATTGTTCCTTCTAGTAACAACCTTTTCAGAATCTCTATCATCTTGAAGTGAAGAGTTCCTTTCTTTGTTAAATTGAATTCATAAATAAGTATGTCAACATCCTCCAATTTTAAGAGGTCTTTGCAGCAACAATTTATATTTGTACTCTTTCTTTTTCTCTTTCCACCAATTTTTTTATCAACTACCATCTCTGTCTTACACACACCATTGAATGGGTGTGTATTTGTGGCATACCTAGGTACTTCAATACTTGTAACATCTTCATTTTCTGTAAAGACCTTTATAACCTTAGCCACCCAGAATGGATAGCCATTGGTATCTCCATCTGCTAGCAATGTTATCATGCAAACCTCCTTAATATCCTATACTAAACCCCTGTAAAGTTCTTCCATGGCTTCACGTTGTGCACAAGATCTTCTAGAACCAATATACATCTCTATTTCCTCTGCGTAAAGAATTAATAATACCTTGAGATTTTTGTTGTTCAACAATGTTTCTTTCCTCATGTTCATTTGACACATTTTGTGGCCAAATAAATGGATTTTCCAAAGGTATATATTCATTTTTTGTTCTTGAAATGATATCACTTTGATTATTGAAAAATGACTCCCACCAAACTGAATCAGCAATGTGAAAGTACTCATATGTATATCTAATACATTTTTTAATTTCTTGTAGGCAGTCAAAATAATTTATATCTCTATTCTATCTGCGTACATTATGAACTTCACCAACTGATTGTAATAACAATATTTTTGATGCAAATATTGGATGATCTAGAATGAACTTCAAAAATTCCAAACCTGATGACGGTGCCCATTCTATAGTAGTTGAATACTTCTTGCCCCATATTAATGTTTTCCCATCAATTATTTTATTCGAAATTGGTGTTGGAAGCTAATATCATTAAGTTGTTCAATTCATTTCTCCTGACCATGCGATCCCAGAATAGACCTTCGCATGTCACCAATTTCTTCCAACACATCAAAAGCATGCTCTGTCATGTATGATTTCTTAATACATTCAATTAATGATGGCAAGCTCCCAACTTCCTTCCTCCTCAATGTGTCTGAAAAATTACTAAACATCTGATCAATATGGTCATGAGTGTACCCAACAAGAAGGAAACCAACCTTTACCTTCTAAAAAATTCTCAATTCAACAAGCATGTTTATATATCCAAAAACAACCTATTTTTTGTTTTCACGGCAAGTGTTGTCCAATTGTAGATACAAAACTTCAGGAGGATTACCAAACCAATGAGAAAGCACATCATGAATTATGATTATTGTTAGATTTGCATCATTATGAATATTTTGAGCTGTGAAGTACACCCTTGTCAACATTTTCCCATTGAAGGCCATACAACCAACCAAGTGATACTGAATAAAATTTTCCTCCTTTAAAAATTTGGGTGTGTGAACAAAATGTGGTAAGAGTGTTTTCTTTTGGTCCATACCATCAATTATCAAGCCCAAATATTTGTTCAGATTATCATAACACTTATTTCGATGCTTGTACAACTTTTTTCTTTCACTTGTTTGTTGTTCATGATGCTCCTCAAGTTCTTTGACAATGGACTCTACACAATATAAAAGAAAGTCATTAAGAAATACACTTTCATAGTTGATGACTATACAATTGTAATATTTAAAGTTATGAATGATTACCTCTTTCTAACCCTTCACATTTATCCCTTTTTAATTTAAGAGAAGCACATTTATTGCAAATCCCTATCCTTGTCTTCTTAGTAATATGGACATTGTTAAATTCTTTCTTCCATACCTTCACAAAATATTGATATGTAATAAACCAACCATGTCCCTAAGAACCTTCTACATATTCTTTGTACAAGTTGTAGATTTCTCATCTTGAAAAATTATTTGAAATATGCATTGTCTCTCTATTTGGCATACACTCTCCATGCTTTGAAAATAAATCTTTCATCCATGACATTGCAGTATTTGATAATAGCCCAAACTGTTGTTTATGATGTACTTCCAAATAAAATGTGGTATCCTTTTCCAAATTTTCTTGGATTCTTGAGAGATGAAAATTACCAATTGAATGAAACATTTTGAAATCCTTTCTAAAGATAAATAAAGACCCAATATAATAATCATAACCTGACATTGGAGATTGCATGCACCCAACTAAATATGAATGTTGCATGATTTTATTCATTGACAAATATCTGTTCCTTTTCTCTAATGAAAATTTGAAATCCATATGTTTCAAGCAATCTTTTTGACAACATTCACTTGAAATCAGAGCGCTAATAGAACTTCTTCTCATCAGATATTCTGCTCTACCCCTTTTATAACTAGAACATCTTGGATTGATACAAAAAGGTCTGCTCCTACTCCTCGAGACAATATTTCCTGGCAACATCTCCATCATTTGATCATCATTTGTATAATAATTTTCATCACCATTCTAAGGAATGTTATCCTCACTATGACCAGTTGTGCTTTTGAAATAATGACTTGGAGGATATTCTTCATCTTCCCCTTCTTCAATGCTACTCTCATAGTCCTTAGAATTAGGACTAAATGGAAAATTTGATTCGATGTTTATTGGATATTCTTCCTCATGTGCATTGTCAGTGCTGCTCTCATAATCCATAGAATTAGGACTACATTGAAAATGTGATTGTTTACTTACTGAAAATTCTACATCCTATCCTTTGTCAGTACTACTTTGATAGTCCTTAGGATTAGGACTAAGTGCTTCATATTGGCCTTCGTCACTACTGCTCTCATAGTCCTTAGGATTAGGAGTAAGTGGAAACTGTGAATCCTTATTTATTTGAAAATCTTCATCATGTTCTTCATCACTGTTGCTCTCATATTCCATAGGACTAGGGCTAAGTGGACACCATGACACTCTATTCATTTGAAATTCTTCATCATGTTCTTCATCACTGCTCCTTTCATAGACCACAGGATTAGGACTAAGTGGACATTGTGATACTCTATTCATTTTAAATTCTTCATCATGCTCTTCATCACTCCTGCTCTCATAATCCATAGGATTAGGACTAAGTGGACACTGTGACAACTCATTATTTTCAAATTCTTCATCATGTTCTTCATCACTGCTTCTTTCATAGTCCATAGGATTAGGACTAAGTGGACATTGTGACACTCTATTCCGTTGAAATTCTTCATCATTCTCTTCATCACTGCTGCTGTAATAGTCCATAGGATTAGGACTAAGTGGACACTGTGACACTCCATTCTTTTGAAATTCTTCATCATGCTCTTCATCATTGCTGCTCTCATATTCCATAAGATTAGGACTAAGTGGACACTGTGACACTCCATTCTTTTGAAATTCATCATCATGCTCTTCATCGTTGTTGCTCTCATAGTCCATAGGATTAGGACTAAGTGGACATTATGAAAATATATTCATTTGAAATTATTCATCATGGTATTCATCACTGCTGCTCTCATAGTCCATTGGATTAGGACTAAGTGGACACCGTGACACTTCATTCTTTTCAAATTTTTCATCATGTTCTTCATCACTGCTGCTTTCATAGTCCATACGATTAGGACTAAGTGGACATTATGACACTATATTCCATTGAAATTCTTCATCATACTCTTCATCACTGTTGCTCTCATAGGCCATAGGATTAGGACTAAGTGGACACCACGACACTCCATTCTTTTGAAATTCTTCATCATTCCTTCTTTCATATTCCATAGTATTAGGACTAGGTGGACATTGTGACACTCCATTCTTTCAAAATTCATCATCATGCTCTTCATCACTTTTGCTCTCATAGTTCATAGGATTAAGACTAAGTGGAAACTGTGACACTCCATTCTTTTGAAATTCATCATCATGATCTTCATCAATGTTTCTCTCATAGTCCATAGGATTAGGACTAAGTGGACACCGTGACGCTCCATTCTTTTGAAATTCTTCATCATGCTCTTCATCACTATTGCTCTCATAATCCATAGGATTAGGACTAAGTGGAAACATTGACTCTTTATTTATTTGAAAGTCTTCATCCCGTCTTTCATCAATGCTGCTCTCATAGTCCTTAGGATTAGGACTAAGTGGAATAACTGACTCTCTATTCATAGTGGAAGAATTTCCGTTATATTCATCAATATGAATAGATTTGTTAAATGTTGATGCTTCACAAAGCAAAACTTCACTATCAGAAGAATCCATGCATTTCAAATAGAAGAGGTCGAATGATACAAATGCAAACTCTCCTAATGATAATGTATAGCTTAAAGAATGAAAATTTTCCTCCAAAATTTTTCACCAAAATATTTCCCTCCAAAAAATTCATTTCATATATTTCCCTCCATTATTTGCTTCTACAATTTATTGAAAATTTTTAACTAATTTTTATTTTTTTTAAATGAAATAAATATTTAAAATTAAATTGTAAACTAAATATTTTACCTAAATTAATTTATTATTTAAAATATATAATATTTACTAAACAATTGAATGTTTGTTTCAATTTTTATTATACCTTATAAAACAAATTAATCCCACATTCACCGTGTTGTAAAAAAATTATGCAATGTTTGCTTTATCATAGTTTCCTATATCGCCATAACAAAATTAACATGTTAAAATTTATAAAAACAAATTAATCCCAGATTAACCGTACGGTAAAGAAATTTCGTAATTTCCCCTATATAATAAATTTCATTATCACTATTCCTCACATCACATCAAGTTTTTCAGAGGTTTGTTGAAAGACTTGGAGAGAATTTTTGGAGTAACTACATTGTTATCAACAACACATTCAACCGAGGATTATCGCATTTGAAAGGTTAGTTTATTTTTCTGTTGTGCAAATTTTAAAATTAAATAAGTTTAATGAAATTTAAATTTTTTTTAGAAGTTACAATTTTTTGTGTTTATTTTTCTGTTGTGCAAATTTTAAAATTAAATAAGTTTAATGAAATTTAAATTTTTTTTCGAAGTTAAAATTTTTTGTGGGCTAGATTTACCCACTACGCCCGCAGTGGGCATGGTGGGCCCGACCATACTCCTGGTGGCCTAACGGGCCCATGAGTGAGGAGTGGGGGCGCTCAATTCCTAGCACCCTACCCCACCCCGGCAGCCCAATGGTCAACTGAGGTGGGGCGGGGGGCTGGGTGCCAACCCCCCTGCCCCACCCTAGCGGCCCAATAGCCTGCTGACCCGGCAATGGGTTGTTGGACCACCGGGGCTGGGTGCCAGCCCCATGGCCCACCCCGGTAGGCCGTTGGGCTGCAGGGGCGGTGTGGACGATGGCGGTCAGCCCTCCACCCTACCCCGATGGCCCAACGACCCTCTGCCGAGGTGGGGTGGAGGGTTGGTGGCCAGCCTCAGCCCCACCTCGGTGACCCAACCCCGTTGGGGTGGGGTGGGGGGATTGGCGCTGCCGAGGTGGGATGGGGTGGGGTGCAGAGATGGGTGGCACTGGGATGCGGAGGGGAGGTGGTTGTTGGGCCGCCAAGGTGGGGTAGGGGGCTGGGACCAACTACTGGCCCAGGTGGCCGACCGATTTCACAGGTAGGGTGGTAGGGCACTGTATTTTTTAAATTTCTTATTTTTGAATTTTTTTTTTTTTAAATTGTTATGTTTTACAAAATTAATTATCATTTATCATTTTGTCTATTAATTTAAGATATTATATTTTTGTAATTTACTAATTTATATCTGTCGTTTTTCAGGAAAATGACATCAAACAAGATTTTTGTGAGTCTTTCTGGACTAAAGACTGTTAAAGGTGGATCTTCAAAAAACACTATTGAACGAATGAAACCTGAGCTGATAGCTACAAATCTTTCAAGTTCCTCAAATGATAAGAAGTTGATTTCATATTGGAAGAAATCAAAAGAAGTGAAACTTCCAGCAAATGTCTAGTATGTGAAAGAAAGAGAAAGCCAAGATTTGCAGATATATCTATATGTTTATAAAGCTAATGATAATGGAATTTATGAGGTGTTGGAAAAGGTTGTGGACATGTGTTCGGTAGCGAACAGTGAAGTTGTTTACATACTTACAAAACCGCCCAAGTCACATGAAATGATTAAATACTAGTTATCATATTCATTGTATGACACGAGAGAGGTATCTACAAAGTTGGGTAAACAAATCATAAATAAGAGGAAACAAAATATCATAAGTATTGTTATTTATATTTTTGTTTTGTGTTCTTGTAACTGTCTCATTATATTTTTATAACCTTGTTTTTATTAGCATATGATATTTTGTTTCGTAGAATTTTGTTGAAAGTTGTTCAATTATGTTGGGAGGAATTTATTTCATAGAGCATGATATTATGAAAGTTGTCAATAGTTTCTGCTCAAAGTCAAAAGAAGATATGGAAAATAAGAGAATTGTAGTAATTCATGATGCTACAAACCTACATCTAAGGGATCATAAAATAAATAAAAAAATAAAAAAATGCCTCTAGTGGATAAATCTAGCAAAAGTAGACATGTTACTTTTGAAGATGAGGAAGTTTAAACTGACGTTGAAGAATATGTTGTCATTACTGAGGATGACATTGGAACTGATGTTAGAAAGGAGAAGAGTCGTAGAAAACCAAAAGTAACAATGCTCAAGATAAATCTATTCTAGTTAATGATGAGAATGTTATGAGGAAGAAAAATAAGTTGAACATTCTGAAGTAGTCATTACCAACAGCCAAGATCCTAGTGAAACTTCAAAAAAAAAAAAGAGAAATCATTACACCAGGAGCTGATTTAGAGGATGGAATTATTAAAATAAAAAGATGCCATTCGACGGAAATTGACAAAGAGAAACTTAATTGAGGGTGGGCGTACATTTCAGCTTAATGTGAGACAAATCTATAAGGCAAGTGAAGCACAATGTAAATATCAAGTTAGAAAGCCACACCACCTGCATGTTCACAACTTGAAGACATTGATGATGTACAATCCATATGTTCATGTGGTCAATTATGTGCTTCTTGTTGATCCAGTTCAAGTTCCCAACAAATAAACATTTGATAAGTGAAAATTGTGAATACATTTATTATGTGCTTGGGGGGAACCATTCTATAGAAGCTCAAAGACAATAGATGGAGGAATATCCCAATAACCCATGTTTTGAAACAATGAAATGTATCATTTATGTTGGTTTATCAGATATAGAAGCAAATTTAGTGGCATGGGATCATAATTCAGATAATGAATATAGGATGTCTATGACGTTCATCCAAAGGGTTAAATTTATTCGTAGTGAATTTGAAGAAAAATGTGGTGGGGATAAGATAAATGTCACTATAGATTTCCGAAAGGAATGTTGTATGGAAATAGCCTATCAAATTGAGGAGAAAATCAATTCAAAAGGCGACAAAGTCAATACTGATTTATTCAGAGGTATTAATAACATTTTCCAGTTGGCATTTAGAACTAGAGAGATATGGGAATTGATTAATGAGATTTTTCGCATGTTGGAGAACATTGGCATTAAAAAGCAGAAGGTCAAAAGGTTTAAAACATTGATATGTATCAACATAAATCAGGTCCTGAAATGAAGCAGCTTCCAGAAGATATGACTATCACACCTTGGAGAGCATTACAAGGAGTGAAGGATGAAAAACTTGTCAAAGCAATATTATCTCGTGTGAGGTTAGGGGAATTATCATTGGAGGAAATGTCTGAGGAATTTCAAAAGTAAGTTTGTTGAATTATTTTTACTTATGTCTAGATTATAATTTTCTTTTAAATACAACATATTGTTCTTGGTAGTATTTGTTATACGTATCATTATATTAACTTTTTTTACTTTATCTATGCAGCCACAAACTTTACATGAAAATACAAGAACTAATGGTTAAATTGTTGAATGAAGATAGTTGGGATGATGTTGTACGCAACTATCCATATTCAAGTTCTACATCAACATTGAAAAAAATTATGTTGCATTTAAAAAGGTATATTGATTTATAAATTAATTTTTATTCATCTCTATACTATTTTTATTTTATAACTTACACATATATTTGTTTATTTTATTAAATATGAGGAAGGATGAAAATGGAGCACCAGATAGATTCAAAATCTTTGTTGAAAAAATTAAGATCGAAAGACTGAAGAAGCAACGCTTTAAGATTGTTGAAGCAGACATTCCCCATGGTTTCAATATTCCAAACATGGATTGATGGGGAATGTCCCAGAACATTATTCAACATGAAGCAGATATTCCCCATGGTTTCAATATTCCAAACATTGACTATGACAGTGACCCTTATACTTATCAAGCTCTTAGTAAAGTGGTTGTGGGATTTTTAGAAGTCCCATCATCACCATTATGGATATTTGTGACATTTTATTTAGACACACAATTGGAAATATTATTGTCAAGCTTCAAGGGGAAAGAAAATTCAAGGATGCATCTTACATGGTAAGATGTTAAAAATGTATATTTGATTAATGTTAAAAAATCCACTCATGTACAAGTTAATAGAGCTTTTACTATTTCATGTTATAGGAAAAAATTGAATATTCTTAACCGCGAATATCAACCATTTATAAATGATTGTGAGTTCATCGATATTGATAGTTGGGCAAAAGATGATAGCTATATGTCCATGATTTTTAATTAGGTAGATGGAAAGAGTCATAGCCAAGTACTGGCTTATGATGTTGTTGTTACAAAACTAACATATGGAGACAAAGAAGAAAAAGGAGAGATAGTTAACATTTATCAAAAACCATAGTTATTGATTAACTATCTTATAGACATATGTTCAAATGAAGGAGATTGGGTTCTGGATTTATTTTTTGGCTCAAGTAAGTTTAATTATATGGAATCGAATTTCAATATCTTATTTCTTAATTTATATGTCATTGTACTAATTTACTTCATTATTTCTTTTGTGCTTGATAATTAGGTACAACACTAGCATGTTTTCTTCAAAAAGGGAGAAATTGTATTTCCACTGAAAAGGATCCAAGACAGTGCAATTTTATTCAGCAAAGAATTAATGCTCTTCAATTTCTTCTAGATACAATGCAAGAAATTGGGTTGAAGAAAGGGGACTTTAGTGAATCACGTGTGCCAAAAAAGGAAAAGGAACCTGTCGTGGCCAGCAACAGCCCCCCTTTTTATTTAGTATTAGTAATAACACTAAATAAATGGGGACCCTTCTAAAAAATAAAAACTAGCGCTTAGAATTCCCTTTTAATAAAACACACTATCATAAACTTAGGAAAAACATATGTAAACGCAAAATCTTAAGTATTATGAAAAATATCATATAAAAATCATTCTCTCAATGATGAACATCACATCGCAAAAGGGTAACAGAGGACATCATATATAAAGAAACTATCCGAATTGTGAAAACATGATGATGCGAGATCGCAATCCATATATAATCATCGCATATTGCAGATTCCTTATATCACAGCACCACCTAAGATAAAACGTCCTGATATTGAGAAATGCGATAAAGCATCCCACAAATCACATCTCGCAGTCGCATAATGAAACAAATGATTGTTAACCAAAAAGGATTAGTGATATTTTGAAGCAAATCGCAAAATCTATTTATCGCAGATCAATAACACTCACAGTTCGATGAAATATTTCTCATCATCTGATACCCAGTTATGGGCATTAATGTCAACTTAGTGGCTTATTGATGGTTATTTATGAGAAATGATTTAGATCTGAGTGAAAGGGTTATTTCATATAGGGTGATATATTTTATGTGATTTTGAAATTAAGAGCTTTCTTGTCACCTTATTACTTACCATCATTCGTTATCTTTCTCATTGTGTCTTAGTTCTCTACTTGTGAACTCACAGGAGCAATGCACAGAATGTGATGGAAAAGAAAGGAAAAGCTCTGGTATCTAAAAAAACAGAGATGACTCCATTATTCATGGACACCACTTGACCTAGAGAAGCAGGGATATCTACTTGGGAAGGCTTGTATAGTCTTCTCGAGGAATAAAACCCAAGAGTCATGGAGGTTACAGCTATGGCAGATGCATGCGGGTTGTCTGAAGCATCACTTACAGAGCTTGCATGCCCATTCCTTCATCGTATCGCAGCAAGGCCAAAAATACCTCCATATATAGATATGGTTAAATGGGTGATAGACAACGCTCATACAATGGATAGGAAATTCAAGACGCGAAACCAGGAAGTTTAGGATCATTTACCCCATAGAATTTAATAAGCATGTATCATTTACCAAAGCCGTGAGCTAGCTATAACAAGCAATTCGTGGAGAAATTCACCAAGGAGAATGGAGAGTTATCAGAATGAACCAAAAGCTGGTCAACGAAGGAAGAGCCATGAAAAAAAGACAGATATGGTATGCATAGCACTGGTTCCCTCTCTTCTCCATATTGTTTCGCTGTTGCAATGGTATGTAGACTATTTGGAAAACCTGATATCAATAAGTTTTCATCCGAGTGGCTACCCCTACTGGATGCAGCCACAAATGGCATTATAATGGACTAGGCCCAAATATTGTCTGATAACTTAGCCTCTGCTATTTGGAATTATCGATCTAAAAGGTCTCCTTCTTAGAGGATTTATCCTCCTTTCTTTCTAGTTGCCTATGTCATGGATGCTATATGTTTTATTTCTAAATTTCATCTCATGGGTTGGAAATGGATGGTACAAAATCCCTTACCCATTCAAGTCTACCATAAGGAACTGTGGGATTCTAGGTTCACACCATATTTTTATAGAATCTACCATGGAGTTATGCTACCCATTCACAAAATGTTGTATAATACAGATGCCCCGCGATTTTCTCCTAAAGCCGAAATTGATATTCTTTGTGTGGGAAGATGGTTTGGAGAAGAATTTTTCACTTATATCAGAGTATTCAGAAGCATTGCCTCTCCTCATGTACTTCCCTTGTATGTTCCTGACAAGTTGATGGCCCGGGAAATAGCCTACCAAACCTGTGGGGTTGGAGGAATGAGCAGAGAACTTAAAGATAAGAAAAAGGCAATATGGCCGCAATTCCCTGTGGTCTGTGGGGTTTTTGCATTGTTTGATCTAGGTCACACTTTCAAGGAAGTAGACAACATGTCGAGTCTACAATTTTTTAAGTTCCCAGGGAGAGAATTTGATCCCTTCGATGTGAGAAAGAATTTTACCATCGTTGTTTAAATAGAGGTGTCCACTAAGGAAGATGATCTCTTGGACGATGTTTTCCAATAGAAGAGCACACTCAGAGACATTTTGCACCTAGCCCAAATCTAGTTTGGCCCGGTAAAGTTTCAAGAGTTTAAACTCTATAGAGAACAGAGATTGGCAAATCTCCCCTTGGACAAATTGTGCATAGAACCAATTAGGGTACCCACTCCCAGCATTAGTATGAGTGGAAGCTCAGGGCCAAAGAAGTCTAAGTCTAAGTCTGAAAGAGAAATTCCAGAAAGGTCTAGACGGTCAGAGAGTGATCAAAATAGGAGTGAAGGATCAAACAGGGATACTGCCCAATCCAAGGAGAATCCTGAGCAGCAAGGGTTGTCGCCAACATAGGTGGAAATTCCCGCTCCTCTTATGTAGCCAACAAAACCATTAAGATCAAAGCTGGAGAAATAATGGGAAAACTTTAATGAATTGATCAACACAGGGGAGAAAAACGTGGAGACACCAAGGAATCCAGCACAGAGAATCACAGAAATGGTGATTGAAACAATTGCCAATGCTCCAGTAACTGAGCACATTCCCATAGCTCCGTCATCTGAAATCATGCGAAAGATAAAGGAAATCCCTCCTCTAGTTTTTTTTTACAGTCTGCACCACAAATCTGTGGTCAGGAGACAAAGAAAGAAGTGAAAACTACACAACATCCTCTCACCTGAAGCAAAGCTACTGGATGTCCTTTGGCAAGACCCTACCACTGATCCGATAGAGAACCTGACTAGATTATCCCAAATCACAGGATCTTATGCTTCTTCTACTATTGACAAAGCATCCAAAGTTCAACTATTGCTTAAAGATAAAGAGGATAAAATCCTATTTTTGCAGCAAGAGTTAAAGCAGTTTGGCCAAAAAAAAACATCAATCACAGGCCATGTTAGAAATGCAAAAAGATGACCCAAAAGTCACAGAATTTGTCACAGAATCCCTTCCCTTAAATGATCAACTCCTGCAACAGCAGGAAACACTTTGCCAAAGAAAATTGCAATGGAACTTTCACTGTGAGATAAGTGACAAAATCACAAGTCAAGTTGTAGATTTGTGACTTGATTATGATTTAATTGATAAGAGAGTTTCTGACTATTTGAATTGGCAAGAATCAGATGAAGGCAACAAAGGAGGATTGCCCAAGATCAATGAATCACACAAATAAATGTTTTTTAATAAGTGGGATGCACAAATCAAAAAAGAAAAGCAGGCAGCAGAAGAAGCAGCAACAGTAACAAGCAATGTCATTGACTGTGTCAATGAAAATCTGCACAGAGCCAACCTGATATTGGAAACCGCTCTAGGATTTCTCCAAAAAAAGAAGCAACTGCAAACAAGTTGGAGACAAAAAGCTGAAGAAAAGGTAGAATCAATCAAAAAGTTAACTAAGTTAAATTGGGACACTTACTGGTAAAATTTGGTGAAACCACACAGTCAGTGTATGACTCTGAAGTGCCTTACAAATTCTACCGGGAAGATAGTGCCAGTGCTCGTTGATTTTGTTTTCACAGGACAATTAAAATTGGAGGTCGGCCAACCGACACTCTTGAAGCCAATGATGGATGGTTGTGACTTAAGAGAATAGATGCATAGTTGATTTTTAGATACAGTTTTAGTTTTATTTCATTTTATTTTTGCTTTAGATGAGGATGGTCATTTAAACCTCCTCCTATATTTTTGTAATAACTATTTTTAGTCTTTATTTAGTAGTATTTTAACCCCTCTCATGCATTTAGAGAGGTCCAGAAATCTGTCAAAAAAAAGTTCTTCAGAACATGCACTTCTGCACCCTATGAGGAGATTTTGATAAATGAATGGAACGAGATTTATTTATATCTGTGTTTAATGTATGCTACTGAAATGCACTTCTGTACTCTTAGTAGATATTGAATTATGAGAAGATAAATCTATATTTCTGAAGCTCATGAGTAGGACTCACTATTAATGGTACTTTTATCTCTTAATGATTTCTGCTTATGCGTCAAGTGATATGTTATTTTAAATTGTTTATATATGAGAGCCTGAATGTTCAGTTATCATTTGGCACTTTTGTACGGTGGTAACTATTCTTTTTATGTTGAGTATATGAATATATTATTATGTGATATGCTTATTATAACTGTTTCGGCTAATTTATTATGTGAAACAATTTACTTTTAATGGATTCTTTTCTCGTAGCAATTAAATAATTTTTATTACTGATTGTTGTTGGAAACTATTTTAGATCGCATAAGTGAAGAGTTAATAATGGGATAGTTTTTAGAATTAGATGTTTCCATTCACTAGAATAAAATTGCATGTGTTAGATTAGATTTAGATTAAAAGCATTTTATTTAGAAACTTTTAGGAAGGAAAGCATCATCCCTTAGCATCATTAGAAACAAATTTGGAAACTAGTCCTATTATCCCCAGTCAGAGCCACTATCCCAAACGGAAAAGGAGTTGTTTTCAAGGTCCAAACTGGGTGGTTATCACCCTTGTTCTAGACCCGATTTTCAGGGCTTCAACATAATTGGCGCTAGAAGGAGGGCCCAAACTGTGAATGGCTAGTAAATCTAAATCTAAAACCCATTCTGAGAGTAAATCGCCCTGAAAATCTACCCCAACTTCTCGATCGCATTCTCAGTCTTTAAATATTAAACAAGAAGTTAAGAAAACAACAACCACTACCGCAAACCCGAACATTTTAGATAAATCTACTATCGAACCCCCTAAAGTTGAGTCTTTGATCCATAAACTTCAAGGATTTTCGATATCACCACAAAAATCTAAATTATCTCAAGGTAGTGTGACTTTGCAATATAATCCTTCTCATCCTCTTACTAAATTACATAGTGAAAAGCTTGGTATTGAACCAACTGAATTACCTCTACCTAAAAGGAAAAGAGAAAGGAAGACACCTCAAGGGTCTAGTAGTGAGACTCTTTCATCATCATCATCAATTCCATCTTCCCCATTTCAAAGTCAACCATCCACTCCTCCACTCCATATCGTTGTTCAACAGAGTACTGGAACTTCGACATCTTCATCCCCACCACAAGGAACTTCATCTACACTTTCCTCTGTTAGTAGTTCAACAATGGATTAAAACCCAAGGAATAATCCAGGGGGCAATCTCAATGCGTACGCCCTTGATTCAATTACCGTCCCATCCTGAGAAATGGCTACCCAAGTTTAATATTGAAGCAAGCATGCTAGCAGAACACATAAATAACATTATGTTATCAATAAATTTAAATGGAGTTATCATCAAAATCTATTATTGGTTGGGATATTTTCCAGGAGCAATTCTTGACAAAGTTCAGCGATGGTAGGTCTATGGCAACATTAATCAATGATCTATCGAATCTTAAGACGGAATTAAGAGAACCTATCAAAGATTTCAACTCACGTTTCAACAAACTCTTGAATAAAATCCCTACCGCTTCCAAGCCTAGCGAAGAAGTTCGAAGTGAATGGAACATATCTTCTTTACCATCAAATATAGCAAACTTCGTTGATAGGGCTGCGAAGCCAACATTGGATGAAAACATGAAGGAAGTGATAGCAGTAGAAAATCGTATATTAGCTTTAGAAAAGAAAAACGCTATTGATGAAAGAAAATCCAAGAAGGTTGCTTTTAGAGATGATCTTAAGAAAAAGCAATTAAAAGACCCATTTGATTTGGAAGGATTACAGAAAGTTTTAAAAACCATGTCTAATGAAATGGTTGACATTAAAAGATAAGTAGCAGATAATTCTTCTAAGAAACCTTACAAGCCTTCTAGGAAAAACCATTCAACTGATCCAAAGCCTCCCAATGCTATAACAAATGCAAAATTTGAAGGAGAAGAAGAAGAAGTGTCCAATGAAGAACCTATTGATGAAGATGAGGTTGTAGAACTACAGGGAATGTGGGACTTCATTCTTCCAGACGAAGAGGTTCAAGAGGCATCATTAGTCAGTACCAGAAGTAGAAATCAACTTGATCCTCCACAACCCAGTTCTAAATAGAAGAACAAAGCGACTCAAACAAGCACAGTCCAATCCGATTCATCAACTCCATGTAAAACATTGATTGTTTCTGATGAGATGGAGTATAATATTGTTGAAGACATGAAGAAGAATAGGGCCAACATTATTTTTCATGAACTAAGTAAATTAAAGCATCAACAGAAACTACTTTGAAAGAGCTGCATGCGATACTCATTGCACCTCTTCTTGCCATTGTAATCTCACAAGCGTCTCGTGAAATGGGAAGACCTCCAACTAGTATGGAAAATAAAGTTGACCCAAATGATATTGCTTTAATTGGAGGTAGGTCAAAATCCCATACTCCTCCATTCCTCCTTACTTACGAAATTTTCAATAAAAATTTGCATAATTGTTTGGTAGATTCAGGTGCTTCATCTAATATTTTGCCTAAAACAATTTGTGCAAAGTTAAACGTCCAACCTCAAAAATCTACAGTACGCAGAGTTCAGCTGGACCAATCGCAAGTTGAAGTAATTCATGAACTAAATCAAGTGACCATAAGGCTCTCAGCGAATCCAAAGTTATGTCAAATCAATGATATTTTAGTTGCAGACATTCCTAAATTTTGTTGTTTAATTCTTAGCAGGGATTGGTCTAAAATGCTTCATGGATACTTTGCGACCGACTGGTCACATATGTGGCTCCCTTACAATGGTAAACCAAATCAGATAAAGGTTGAATGAGAAAGACATCAAAAATGCATAGTGACGGAACTGGAAGGAGAAAATGAACCTATAGCGTACAACAACAATATAATTGGGAACTATTCTATTGTCTCTTTCTTAAGAAATTTTAATGCTCATACTTCACCTTATTTGAAACATTATGTGTTATCTCAAGTAGAAAAATTTTCTCAAATAGACAATTCTAAATGCGTTAATTTTGTAGATAGTCCTGTAAATAACTCTTTATTTTGGAAATTATTTTTTGACAGTTCTAATTCTAATATTGGAGCAGGAGCAGGATGTGTATTAGTTAGTCCAGAAGGGAATAAAACCATGCTAACCTGTAGACTCGATTTCGATTGTACAAACAACACTATAGAATATGAAGCTTTAGTGCAAGGGTTGTACAAAGCAATCAGACTAGACATCAATTATCTACAAGTCTTTGGAGATTCTGAGATTGTTATTAAACAAGTACGAAATACTATACATTTTCTATCAGGTCATTTAAAGAATTATCAATCTTTAGTACAAGATCTGACTGAACATTTTATAGCATTCAATATTTCATCCATTCCCAGACTCCAAAATGCTAGTGTTGACCTCCTGGATAATGTAGCTTCCAAGCTCATTCCCTCATAAGACTATAACCCAGACAAATTCTTAATCGAATTGATCTCTAGGCCCTCCATACCTGATAATGTTACCAACTGGAGAATTTTTAATGATGACCCTGATATTGTGAGTTTCCTTACTTCAGAAGGATCTTACAGTAATCATATAATTGACGAGGAAAACCATGACAAGCAGTTACAACAAGAGAGCACCAATAATTCCATACCAAAATCTGTAGTCAGGTTAGAAGACCTATATGATTTAAAAGATAGATTCGAAAGGTCTACCAATTCAAAACTTCAAAGTTCAACTCTGAACTATGAATTAGTAAATCTAGGAATGGATACTAAGCTAAAGAATATCAACTTAGATATTGGTCTAGCCCCAGACGAAAAATTAGCCTTTCTTCGACTCCTCAAATAGTATAAAAGTGTCTTTGCCTCGAATTATGATGACCTTAAGACTTATGACACTTCAATAATTCAGCATACTATCCCGATGATAGCTGATGAAAGACCAGTCCAGCAAAAGCTGAGGAAGATCCATCCTAATCTGGAAAATAAGATTAAGTCTGAGCTGAATAAATTGTTGAAAGCAAAAAATATTTTTCTCGTTTGACATTCTAGATGGGTTTCTAATCTGGTTCGAGTCAGAAAGAAAAATAGAGACATTCGAATTTGTATTGACTTTCAAAATCTTAACAAAGTCTACCAAAAGGAAAATTTTCCCCTGCCTCCTATGGAACAAATATTACAAGCAGCTGCGAGATCAGAATTGATGTCCATTTTAGATGGTTGCCTCAGCTATAACCATGATCTAGGTGGATGTTGGTGGCCACCCACCTATCCCATTTGGGCCCCGACAATTGTCTCTTCCAGCATTTTCAGTTTCCGTAATTGTAGCACAATTTACTATTTTTAGCAGTTTTTTTGGGTCCTGAACTTCCGAAGCCGTTTTGAGGCCCTAAACGACGTTTTTTGGG
>APFE031420157.1:63551-102399 GCA_000404065.3 Pinus taeda
GATTACCCCATTACTATTGTAGTTATACCCCTTATTAATATTGTTGTGCCCCTATTGCCCCCATATTGTTTTTACTGTGCCCCATAGAATCCCTCTATTGTTATTTTTGTGGCTTTATATTATTATTGTTAGGTCGGCTAGATTATATTGTGACTCCTTAGACTCCTATATATAGAAAGGAGGTTTTGTCATTTGAATATCCAAGAATTGTTCATTTATGTAATGTAAAGGAGGTTTCCCCCTCGAAGAGGCTGAATTATAAGGTGTTGATCTATCTTTTCTATCTTTTCTTGAGCTAGTTTCATAACAAAGTGACAAAATCACAAGTCAAGTCATAGATTTGTGACTTGATTATGATTTAATTAATAAGAAAGTTTCTGACTATTTGAATTGGCAGGAATCAAAGGAAGGCAAGAAAGCAGGATTTCCCAAGATCAATGAATCAAACAAAGACATGTTGTTTAATAAGTGGGATGCACAGATTAAAAAGAAAAACAGGTAGCAGAAGAAGCAGCAACAGTTGCAAGCAATATCATTGACTGTGTCAATGAAAATCTGCACAGAGCCAACTTGATAGAGGAAACAACTCCAGGATTTCTCCCAAAAACATAGCAACTGCAAACAAGTTGGAGACAGAGAGATGAAGAAAAGGCAGAGTCAATCAAAAAGTTAACTAAGTTAAATTGGGACACTTACTGGAAATATTTGGTAAAACCACACAATCAGTGTATGACTCTAAAGTGCCTTACAAATTCCGCCGAGAAGATAGCGCCAGTGCTTGCTGATTCCATTTTCGCAGGACAATTAAAATCAGAGGTCGGCCAGCGGACACTCCTGAAGCCGATGTTGGATGCTTGTGACTTAATTGAACAGATGCATAGTTTATTTTTAGATACAGTTTCAATTTTATTTCATTTTATTTTTTCTTTTGATGAGGATGGTCATTTAAACCTCCTCCTATATTTATGTAATAACTATTTTTAGTCGTTAGTTATTAATATTTAAACCCCTCTCATGCATTTAGAGAGAGGTCCAGAAATTTGTCAAAAAATATTTCTTCAAAACATGCACTTCTGCACCCTCTGAGGAGGTT
The DNA here is from genome assembly GCA_000404065.3 of Pinus taeda. Taxonomy (NCBI): domain Eukaryota; kingdom Viridiplantae; phylum Streptophyta; class Pinopsida; order Pinales; family Pinaceae; genus Pinus; species Pinus taeda. Next base: position 64,645 of record APFE031420157.1, read on the forward strand.
TTGATAAATGAATGGAAGGATATTTATTTATATCTGTGTTTAATGTCTACTACTGAAATTCACTTCTGTACTCTTAATAGATATTGAATTATGAGAAGATAAATCTATATTGCTGAAGCTCATGAGTAGGACTCATTATCAATGGTACTTTTATCTCTTAATGATTTCTGCTTATGCGTCAAGTGATATGTTATTTTCAATTGTTTATATATGAAAGCCTGAATGTTCAGTTATCATTTGGCACTTTTTTACGATGGTAACTATTCTTTTTATGCTGATTATATGAATAACTTATTATGCGATATGCTTATCATAATTGTTTCAACTAATTTCTTATACAAAACAATTTACTTTTAATGGATTCTTTTCTCGTAGCAATTGAATAGTCTTTATTACTGATTGTTGTTGGAAACTATTTTAGATCACATAAGTGAAGATTTAATCATGGGATAGTTCATTAGAATAAGATTGCATGTGTTATATTAGATTTAGATTAAAATCATTTTATTTAGATACTTTTAGGAAGGAAAACATCATCCCTTAGCATCATCACAAACAAATTGGGAAATTGGTCCCATTATCCCCAGTCAGAGCCACTATTCCAAATGGAAAAGGAGCTACTTTCAAGGTCTAGACTGAGTAGTTATCCCCCTTATTGTAGACCCAATTTTTGGGGCTTCAACACAACCCCAACCACCATTAGATGGAATGATTGGAAAGGCATACATTGGTAGATTCGCAGACATCAAAGATCCATTAGTAAAGGAAAATGAGCAAAATGAAGCAGAAAATAATGTGGAAGAAGACAATGAGGAAACTCTAGAGGATGAAGAGTTTGGATTACATAATATTGTTGACTAAATTTAAGTTATGCTTGGAAATCAAAATCATTTTTTGTAACTATTAATTAGTTATACTTGTAATGTTTTTTACTTCGACATTTTATGAGAAGAATAAGCATTTGATTGATGTTGTTATTTGTTCAATATTTGTATTATGTGATTTTCACATTAATTTTTATGTTAATCATTATTTTTGGAAAAATCATTATTTTTGGAAAAATCATTATTTTTTTGACATAAAATTCATAAAAAAACTATTATTTAACCATTTTTAGTTAAAATTTTCCTATAAAAATTGTGATTTTGACATGTCATTTCTAGCAAAAAAAATTACAAAAAATTATCAAAATGTGTAATTTGTTAGTTATATTTATGTTGAAAATGGTTATTTTTATGTCAATTGTTAAAAATTATTGTTTTTTTAGAGACAATTATTTCATGTGAATTGAAAAATTAATTAACGATGTATAAATATGTAAAATATCAAAACTTCAAAATATCGACCTTCTTCTTTAAATATGCAAAACAATAAACCTCACTACAAAATAAAATAAATAAATATATTATCTATATAATATGAAGAAGAAGACCATTTAAAATTGTTAAATTTAGAAAATAATTATTTACATTTCATACATTAGAAAATTTAAAGTTAAAAAATAGGTCTGTTAAAAAAGGGCATGATGCAAAATCACCACTTTCTTAAATCAACATGCAAATCACTAACATTATAAAACGTAATGTACATAAAAAAAAATAAAGTTCCAAAACTATGCTCTAAAACAAATATGTGTGTTCTCCCTCGCCCCTTTTCAAAATTGGGTCACTTTTTTGCCATCTCTACTAAACGGGTAACAATATCAATTCCCGTTTCAAAGTTTACATTGTTATTAAAACTCCACCCACAAAGAGCCCCAAACAAAATCATCCTCAATGACTCCTGATACCCTTTATTATAAGCAAACTAAACAAGTGGGAGATACTCTTTCCACCTCCTCTGCTAGTGCATAACATACATCCTCAGCGTATCCTCCAGAATCTTGCTGACCCTTTGTCTATCCATCTATCTGTGGATGATAAATTATGCTAAAGGCTAACAATATACCCAACTTGTAAATAAATCTCTCCAAAACCTCGAAGTGAACTTGGCATCTCTATCTAACACAATCTTTTTAGGAATAACATGTAATCTCACTATATCCCTGATAAAGACCTGAGCTACCTCACTAGTTGAATAAGTAGACTTAACTTCTATGAAGTGAGCTACCTTAGTCAAACTATCAACCACGACCATGATGGAATCATGTTTTCTAGATGTTTTCAGCAAAACCTGTGATGAAATCCATAGAAATTAATTCCCATTTCCACCCTAGAATCAAAATCGGTTGCAATAGTCCACCTAGATTCTTGCACTCTTCTTTTACCTATTGACAATCTAGACACCGAGCGAGAAAATAAACTACCTCTTTCTTTAGATTTTGCCAATAGTATAACTTCTTAACTGATGTCAATGTCTTAAGATATACTGGATGACTTGAATATGACTTAACATGAAATTCCCTTAATATAAAGTTCTTGAGCTCACTATTGTTGGGCACATGTATCTAGTCTCTAAATATCATCAAACCATCTACCGTGAGATGATAATCCACATCCTAATCACCTGTACCTTATTTTTGTAACCTATGCCTAAGCCTATACCTATCATCCTGTTGTCCTGCATGTAAGATCTAATCCTGTAAATTTGTTTCGTATGAGCTCATAGTTGTTATCTGATTTACTTGCACTCTCCCACTAAGAGTATCTACAACCATTTTCTCTTCTCCATTATTATACCTGATCTCGAATTCAAACTCACTGCGTGTGTCCAACCATCTAGCTTTCCTAACATTCATATTAGGTTAGTCAAACAAATACATCAGCCACTATGATCACTCATCAACACAAACCTCCTTCCAAGAAGATAGTGCCTTCACATCTTCAATGCGTGAATGATCGTTGCCAACTCAAGATCATGTGCGACATAATTCAACTTGTGCTCATTCAGTTTCCTTGACTCATAACATAACACTTGTCCCTCTTTCATGTGGACTCCACCAAGTCCTCTCTTGCAAGCATATGTACACACCACAAACTCTTTATTTGCATCTTCAATCTTTAGAACTAGAGAATTTGTAAGAAACTACTTCAACTACTCAAAACTCGCTGCACATTGCTCTGTCCATTCAATTTTCTTTCCTTTCCTCACCAATGATGTAATAGGATAGGAAATCTATGAGAAATTCTTGATGAACCTCATGTAATGACCCGCTAACCCTATGAATAATCTAGCCTCATCCACATTCCTAAGAGATTCCCATTCCATGATAACAATGATCTTTTCCAAATCCATTATTATGCCTTCCTTGGAAAAAACATGTCCGAAGTAATGTACCTATATCTAAAATAAACTACACTTACTAAGCTTGTAATACAATTGATTCTCTCTTAGTAATCTCAATATTGTTTCTAATTGTTTGACATGCTCTTCCTCGTTCTCAGAATATATCAATATATCATCAATGAATACAATCACAAATGTATCTAGATAAGGACACAACACACTATTCATCAAACACATGAAAGTAATTGGAGCATTATTCAAACCAAAAGGAACCACACCAAACTCATAATGCCCAAACTTGGTTTGGGAAGCAATCTTGTAGATGTCCTCTTCTTTGATGCATACCTATTAATATACGGATCTCAAACCAATCTTCGAGAACACCATTGCTCCCTTCAACTGATCAAACAATTCATCAATCCTCAACAATGGATACCAGTTCTTGATCCTAACCTTTTTCAACTGTCTATAATCAATGCACAACCTGAGAGAAACATCCTTCTTCTTCACAAACAATATTGGTGCACCCCAAGGCGACACACATGGCCTAATGTATCCCTTGCCAAGCATTTACTTTAACTACAACTTCAATTCCACTAGCTTTGGAGTGGTCATCCTGTAAGGTGACTGTGATGCTGGTGTTTCCCCTGGTAACAACTCAATAGAAAAGTCCACTTTTGTGTGACATGATAACTCTGAAATATCTACTAGGAACAAATCCTAAAAATATTGCAAAACTGGGTACCTCTTCAAGGGTTTTGTATCCTCGACATCCCTACCTTTTATGAGAGATTTTTTGTTGTAAATCACATGATATTTCATTTGTCGATGCGTTTCGAACCAGCCACTGTGGTTCATCGTCAAGACAAGTTGAAGAATCAAATCTAGATTACATGCTAAATAGTCAGAGCAGGACATCCAATGGCTATAATTTTTTACGAGGCAACGGCTATATTGACTAACTAATGGCTATATTAGACTAGGAAACGGCTAGCTGGACTGGACCTAGGGAAAAAGGGGACTATATTCTAAATTAAGTTAAAGTTATGGATTTCAATAATTATTAAATTAATAGTTAGTTATAATAATATTAAATTAAAAATAAATGGAACTATGAATATACATAAAAGGTATTAAATATTCTTTATTATTTTTAATTTTTATTATAAATATTTAATATTAATATTAAAATAAATTAATTTAAGTATTATATATTACGAATAAATCTTTAATAATCTAAATTTTTAAATATATTTAATTGTTAAATTGTTTATTTAATTGTTAAAGTGTTTAATTATTTTAATAATAAACCAATAAAAACATATTCTCATAGAATGATTTCAATATTAAAGAAATTATTTTCCTTATATTAATTAAGTTGAATTATTAGTATATAGCATAAACTAAATTCTATCAAAATATTTATATAAACAACCCATCAAAAAACAAAGGCAAAAGAGAGAGGGGATAACAAGGGGAAACTAACTTATAAGAAAAATAGAACAAGCAATAAAAAGAGGGAGGGGAGGAAGCGAAGAATGAGTAGGAAGTGAGGGTTGGGAGCCAACAACTACTGATCTTCCAACCATCTTCTCGATTGAGATTCCTCAACCTTTTTCCAACCTCAAGGGCTTCCCTAAATTTACGGTGATGGAACTACGAAACTCTAGCAATAACACTAGCCTCCTCGATACAAACGTGATATTTGGTTTTCTCCACATGCTCTGCTAAAGCGGAAGACTTTGTTCTCCTATGTTTAAGGTCCATTGTGTGCTCACTAATCCTTTGATTAATGGAGCATCCAGTCTCACCAATATAGGGGTTCCACAGGAACAAGGAATAATATAAACCCCCTTCATGTCCTTAGGGTCGATAGGATCATTCTGATCTGAGGGACTTACGAATGGTGTTAAGGGGTCTAAAGGTCAACGGGACATTGCGTTTCTTAAGAATACTTGCAATTTTATTAGTGGTCCCTTGCACAAATGGAAGGTGGACACCTGAGACCCGCTCTTTCTGTTCTCTTTTATTTAACGTATTTTTAGCAGCTTTGAGGAAGGCTTTGTGACCCAGGTATCTACTATAACCATTTTCAATAAAGGCCTTAAGGAGATGGGATTTCTCTTTCTCAAAGATTTTTTCATCATAGATCCTTAGGGCATGAGTAGCGAGGGTGTTGAGAACCCCCAATTTCTAAGCCGGGAAATGGTGGGAACTAGCATGAATACACTGCTTTGTATGTGTTTTCTTTCAAAACACTTGGTGGGATAGGGAAACATGATTATTCTTAGAAATAAGAATATCAAGGAAAGGGAGGCAACCATTGACTTCCTGTTCCATGGTGAACTTAGTGGCTGAGGATTGACTGTTGAGAAAATCAAAGAAGAGACCTAACTCCTCTTGGCCATGAGACCAGATGACATTAGTGTGATCTACATATCTTTTCCAAAGATTAGATAGGAGGCGAGCTGAGTTTAGAGCTTTGGATTCAAAATCTTCCATAAAAAGATTTGCAACGACAGGGTATAGGGTGATCCCATGGCAACCCCACAAGTTTGCTCAAAGAACTCCCCTTCGAAACTGAAAAGTGTGGAAGTTAGGCAGATATCAACTAACCGAGCGGTATCAAGATCTGTTAGGCAGTTGATAACCTCCATGGTCTCATTTATAGGGATGCAAGTGTATAGGGAGACTACATCAAAACTAATAAGAATGTCCCTAGGGTCAATTTTAATGTCCTTGAGCTCCTCAATAAAGGAAGCAGAGTCTTTGACGAAGGACTCTGTATGGCCAACTATGGGCTTAAGCTTTAAGGCAAGGAACTTAGCAAGAAGGTAGGTGGGACCTCCAATGGTGTTGACAATGGGCCTTAGGGGAGATCCTTCCTTATGAGTCTTAGGGAGTCCATAGATTCTAGGAGTGATGGGATTTCTCTCAATGAGTTTATGGTGAAGGGAACTCACTGAGCTACTAGATTTAATGGCAAGAGCCACATTCCTAGAAATCTTCTTCAATGAGTTTTTGAGAAGCTTCTTATAGCTTCCACTGTTATGAAGATGATCCAACATCGTATTGAGGTAATCTATTTTGTTAAGAATGACAACATCCCCCCCTTTTTCGGCTTTCAGAACAACAATATCTTTGTTCTGGTTTAAGGATCTGAGGGCTACAAATTCTTCCCTGCTAAGGTTGCTCTTCGGGGGCTTTTCCTTCCTCAGGACAACGACACAATCCTGCCTAATAGTTTTTTTAATACTATCAGGTAAACCTCTAATCCCACACTCTATGTCACAAATAATGTCATCAACCGGAATTTCCTTAGGGGCCAAGGCAAAATTTAAACCTTTACCCAAAAGCGTAAAAACCGAAGGGGGAAAGGAGAAACTAGATAAATTGATAACCTTATTACTAATATGAGAAGGCGGGGGAAAATTAATATTATTATTCATATTATGATTCTTCTTAAACATAAAATTATTGTTTATATCAAATTTATTTAACTGCATGCTAACCACATTATTACTACTACTTCTTATGTTATTATTCCTAGAACTATAATTGTTTGTATTATTATTAAATAATGCAACATCATAATTACTACTACTACTACTACTACTACTATTATTATTATTAACCTCACTACTACTATTATCATTATTATTATTAGTAATATTATTACTGTAACTATTATTATTACTATTAATACCACCATTATTATTATTATTATTATTATTATTATTATGATTATGATTTTATTATTATTACATACCAACCTTAAATCAATATTATTAAGGACACAATGTTGGGGGAGGTTAGTGCTTTCACCATTGACGTGGATTGGGTTAGTCATACCTACGACCAAGCCACATTCCCGCAATGGAGAGATTGAGATCTGGTCAAACATTTGGTTAGATACATTGTCCAGACAAGAAACGCTGAAGGGAGAACCAAAGCTACACTCTTGCGACGCTGAGATTGAGATCCGTTCACACGTTTGGTTAGATGCACTGTTCAAAATAGACACGCAGAAGGAAGAACACGGGGTTGGACCACAAAAACACATAATGGATTCTGGTAAAACACCTCTGCGTAATGAAATTGAGCCACAAACTGGAGCGGTGTTGTCCTATAATCCATCAACCTGAACCAACTGACTCGTATTGAGTCTATTTTCGCGCACTGGTGCAGCGAAGTCCAGAGAGGAACAAACCCTTATGCTGGGATGGAAGGAAGCAAGATCACCCATAGGGTTAAGGTTGGATTGTTCAGCTAAGAACCGAAAGAGCGGGTCCTAGGTGTCCACCTTCCGTTTGTGTAAGGGACCACTGATAAGATTGCAAGGATTCTTAAGAAACATAATTTCCCCTCGACCATTAGACCCTTTAACACCATTCGTAGGTACCTCATATCAATGAAGGATCCTATTGACCCTAAGGACATGAAGGGGGTTTATATTATTCCTTGTTTGTGTGGAACCCCCTATATTGGTGAGACTAGACACTCAATTAATCACAGGATTAGTGAGCATGCATTGGACCTTAAACATAGGAGAACCAAGTCTTCCGCTTTAGCAGAGCATGCAAATAAAACCAAACATCATGTTTGTATCGAGGAAGCCAGTGTTATTGCTAGAGTTTCGCAATTCCGTCACTGTAAATTTAGGGAAGCCCTTGAGATTGAGAAAAGGTAAAGCAATCTCAATCGAGAAGACGGCTGGAAGATCAATAGTTGCTAGGTCCCAACCCTCACTTCCTAGTCATTCTACACTTCCTCCCCTCCCTCTTTTTATAGCTTGTTCTATTTTTCTTATAAGTTAGTTTCCCCTTGTTATCCCCTCTCTCTTTTGCCTTTGTTTTTTGATGGGTTTTTTATATAAATATTTTAATAGCATTTAGTTTATGCTATATACTAATAATTCAACTTAATTAATATAAGGAAAATAATTTCTTTAATATTGAAATCATTCTATGAGAATATGTTTTTATTGGTTTATTATTAAAATAATTAAACATTTTAACGATTAAATATATTTTAAAATTTAGAATATTAAGATTTATTCGTATTATATAATGCTTAAATTAATTTATTTTATTCTTAATATTTATATTTATATTTATAATAAAAATTAAAATAAATATAGAATATTTAATACCTTTTATGTATAATTCATACTCTCCATTTATTTTTAATAATATTATTATACCTAACTATTACTTTAATAATTATTGAAATGCATAACTTTAAATTAATTTAGAATATAGTTTTGCCCCCTTTTTCCCTAGGTCTGGTCCAACTATCCATTTCCTAGTCTAATATAGCCGTTAGTTAGTCAATATAACCGTTGCCTGGTCAAAAATTATAGTCATTGGAAGTCCTGCTCTGACTATTTAAGATGCAATCTAGATCTGATTCTTCAACTTGTCCTGATGATGAACCACACTGGTTGGTTTGAAACGCGTTGACAAATGAAATGTCATGTAATTTATGTTGAAAAATCTCTCATAAATGATATGGATCACAGAAGCCTCAATTCAACAATCCTTACCTTTATCACTAGAAATATGCATTGTGAACAATACACACCCTTTCCTACACTTTTGCTTTGCTTGCATAGATGTAGCCATTATCACTGATGTAGGACTCTTTTACCCTACAAAATTTTCTTCTCTCCATCATCATCCAAGCACTCAATAGCATTTTTGTAACAATCCACCTTAGTCCTATGAAGATCCAACCGCTCCATACCTAGAATCATATTGTATGATCCCAATGGAAGCACATTCAGATGCATTGACGTCGACATACTATTAAAGTCAAATGCACAAGCTCTTATCCAATCATGAACCTTTTTTCTTAGTACCTGTAGCCAACTCCACTAACCAAGACTTTGCATGCACTTCCTTTCTCAAACCACACTTATCCAATAGGTTAGGGTTGACGTAACTATAATTAGAACTAGGGTCAATAAAAATAGAAACAACTCGATCATGAAGCTTACCTTCCATCTCAATAATGGATGTTTGGTGATCCACCTGCTTGTTATCTAATGTTGCATAGATCTGAGGTCTGAATACTCTATCCAACATTCCAAATTGTTTGCACCTCTTGAGCACTATATATCTGAGGCCTACAACCCTGATATGATGACCAATCATTCTTGAGATGATCCTTGCCACATATCCAACACTACAATTGTCTCCTACCATCACCTCTATTTTTCTTCTCTCCAGGTTGAGGTCCATGTCCCTTCTCAACTGCATTAAACTTATTGTAAGAAACACCATTCTCTTTCTCACTTGCATCATAAGGTCTTGTTGACTTCCTAGCCATTTACCTTTATTCTTGTCATTTGCCTTCCAACCTTACTTAGACTCAGCCTTATGCTTTGATTGCTCATAAAAAATATTCAACTTTCCAATGGCTTTTTCCATTAACCGAGCCTCGTCATACTCAATCTGATCATTAAATGCTAATTGTAGTACACTGATAAATTACTGAACTTTTTTCTCATCCTTAAGATAGTGATGCATACCTCAACAACTCCAAGAACTTAGTCGTGTACTCATCATCTGTTATCGATCCCATCTTCAACTCATAGAACTCCTTGGCCTTAATTTCGTACTACCTCTTTGACAAATAATTCTTCCTAAAGAGTTTTTTAACCTCATGCCAAAATCAACTCATCTATCCTGATGTCTTTGGAACACTTCACATCTTCCCACTAGATGTTTGCTTTCCCTTTGTGGTTGAAAATAGATATCATGGCCTTCATGTTCTCTATGTAATCATGTAGCTCAAATAACTTCTTCATCCCAAGCAACCATGCATCTGCATCTTCCTTTCTTCCACTCTCCATCAAATGTAGGTGGCTTGGCTTTCTTGAACTCATCCAAAAAATATCCCCCATCACTCCTCTTATAAGGATGATAGCAATGATGGCCATGATACCTATTAGAACCAGAACTAGAGTAGAACCCATATCCACCTCCTCTCTTATCAGGTGTACCTAATAAATTTACATTTATATCATGTCATCCTTGTCTGACCTATCCCTACCATGAGACATGCTACTATATGCCCCATTAGTCATGTCCTATTCTCCATAACTAATTGTTGGTTGTACCTATCTTTGCAAGTCTAGCAAACTGTGAAGAATAATTGCATTAACCTTTGCTTTTTTCTCTTGTGCCCTCACAAGTCTTTACTATTACTGAATGATCCTATCATTATCTGCTTTGCAGCTTCCGATTTTGCCTTTAAACTTCTCAAAGTATCTGTTATGTCAGGAGAGTACCCATCTCTTGGTTTCTCATCTAATCTATAAGGAGATTCTCCTGAACTATAATCCACCATTATGCTAGTCATCTCTAATTTTCTTTGACCTACAAAAATACCAAGACAGCTAATCAATAATAAACATAATCAATATACCTCAGTGAAGTTTAAGGGAGGCTATCTTCTCTGCAAAATCATTTCATATTAGCAAAATACATGTATATATATAATCATATCAATATATCGACATCATGCATAATAACACCAACTGCAAACAATGAATTCATGCAGGATAAACCTAACCATTAAAATTCATGCATAACAACCATATAAAGAAATAACATGCATGCACAACAAACACATTCTACCCATTCATTCCAAGTATTAAACCATGCCTTGATACCACTATGTAACGCCTCCTCCCACATATACCCACTTTCACTTGCCTGTCAGGGTAAAGATGACCTGAGGGCTACTATGCCATGATTCAACCTCCTATGTAAATTTAAGGAAGTGGAATCAAAAAATTGGAACCTTACTAACCTTCCTTAGGAGCTACAGGACACTTAGGAGCTAAAAAACCACTCTTAATTACCAAACCTTGAGTTGGAATGACGTTTTAGTGACCTAGGCTCCTAACTGGATGCATGGCAAGGCCTCCATGCAGCTGAGGGCCTCCAAATTCATGCATAAGCCTACTAGGTAGAGGTTGTGACCAAAAATGTCCAGTTCAGAGGGTGTGGTCCTGGATTCTAACCATAAATTCCAAGTCAACCTCCAAACCATTGCCCAAAAATCAATAAGACTTTCCAGATGATAAATAACATCAAGACAAATCCATTCATATAAAACTATGATCAAAACTTGACCTAACTAGGCCTAACCATGATATTCATTTCGTCAAACATATTGAGTACATGTAATCTATAGGTCATGAATGCAAATATGAACATAGGGGTTTGATACTTATCTGAGAATCATCAAGAAGTTCTAATTTCCTCTCATAATATCTTAAATAACATTTTTTATCTCATGCATTCAATAACCATCCATCAACTAGTCAAAACATGTCAAGATCCATAACTAGAACTTATTATGTAACCATGCTCATAACCAACTTATAATAAGAATAATAACCATGATAAATCAACCATCAAAACCACATAATAACAAGTATAAGTACTCATGAAATACAAGAGGAAAAGAACTCTTATTAACATATGCAAAAGCCAACCAAGTCAGGGACTTCCACATACAAACTGACCATAGATTGAGATGAACCAAATCTTTCTTTCAGCCAATCATCCCCGTTCCATATTTGAAGCATGAATGTGGGACTCAAGAAAAAACAATTAGGGCTTCCTGGAGATTAAACCACCTCCACTATCATTCTCTCACGATCCTTCCAAAACTAGTCAAGATAGAACATAAGCAAGCCAATACATTGATAGCCAGGGCTTCTCAAAGATTAAACCACCTCCACCCTTAGGATTTACCACAATCCTACGAAAACTGGGCAAGGGATTACGAGGTCCAAAACAAGCTTGGATACCTTAGAATTTCTTCACCAATACCTTGAGGAATATTCCTGTCTCTACCCTCAGTATTTACTACAATCCCACCAAAACCTGTCAAGAGATTACTAGGCCCAAAAAAAGTTTGAATGCCTTATAATTTCCTCACCAATACCTTGAGAAATTGTCTTGTCTCCACCTTCAGGCTTTACTGTAATCCCACCAAAATCAGTGAAGGGATTCATAGGTCCAATGGGAGTTTTCTTAAGATCCTCTCACCCAACTCCAAAACCATCTTCTAATCCAAAGCTCAACCAAATAAAGAACCCTCTAATACCATTGTTATCCATAAATGGTAAGATAACATTGAAACCAATGTCACACCTAGAAAAACACATGTTAATGAAAACAAGAGAACCAAATATACACATGAATGTACCATGCATTCATAAACTAGCTAGGAAATCACACATGCAACCTATTATCTACAAGTATTCATGTTGAAGCTGCTTGATCCAACTTTTCTTTTCATGTTCCTTGCTTTCTTTTTCCCAATGCTATAGTGCTCCAATAATTCTCTAAGTGTGCAATAGTATGAGAGAATAGAGAGAGCTCCAAGCTAAAACTGACAAAATTTGAACCAACAAAAGTTGTGAACTGATCCTCAAATGCCTTTTTATCTTCGAGGCCTCTATTTTCTTCATTTTCCTCTATTTTTCCTTCAATTTACTCCTCATGCAAATTTGTGACCTTTCATCTCCCTTTTCTCCTATTTTCCTTTATTTTCATAAATAAAATTCCAATTAATGACTTGTTGCCTTTACAAATTCCTTTGTCATTTTCCCCTAGCCATAATATACCAAAATGAATATGCACTAAGACGTTTTTCCCAACATTCAACTTGGAATACATGTCCCATGACCTTGGTCTTACTTTGCCTTTATTAGGTTTATTACATGAACTTTTAACCTAGGGTTTTTACACTTGTAAAACTGACTACATGTGCGTACAAATTCAACAACCTCACTTTATAATATAAACCTCACCATTGCTCTAATACCATGCTAGGAATTGGCGAGAGCGTGACAACACAAGGAAGGTGACAGAAAATTCTTAAGCCATTGTATTGTCCTGTATTGATATCAATAGGTGAATATATAATACTTCAATATGACCTTCTAGATCTTCTATATCTCACTCACAACACATTTGTGGATCATGATGAAACCTTATCAAGGTACTGATTACAACTCATGCTCTCAGATTGTGTGATTGTCTATGGGCTCACATTCTAACACTTTGAAACTCGTACCAAGCCGATTTAGTGTTAAAATTAATCGAGAGATTGTTGCTAAAATAACCCTAAAAAAAAGGTCTTGTTTCACATGTCAAGTTTGGGAACCACGAGAGGCATTAATATAAAATATCATTGTTATTCTTGATATATATTTAATATGCCACTACAGAAATAAGGTAGAGTGATTTGGCTCCCACTTCTAAGAAACCACCAAGCCTCTGAATATTATGTTACCATTCAATGCAACCAAACAACCAACCTCCTTCTCAATGTCTAGCCTAATGCTCTTTGAATCAATGTCTAAGTTGCCTTAGGTGACAAGTCCTAGATCTTGCACATGAGACAAAAAATTCAAGTTGGCATAGCTATTGCATCCCACAAGTAGTTTCCTACAATTAGCTAGTCTGTAACTGTACCTGGAAGGACTTGTGGCTTTGCATGTTGGATCCTCACTTTTCTGTTGACTCTACGAACTAGTGAACCCCAAAAAAATCCAATAATATCTTTAAGAATGGCCTTTAGTCTAGGCAGTACAAATCAAACTTAGATATTGACTAATAACGCAGATATTCGAGTATCAAATCCATATCTCCAATATCCATATTGTCGCTGCCTACCAAATCATAACTGATTCGATCAACTTACAATAGACCAATAAAAAAATGAGAAGGAGCTTGCAGTCAAGGTTTGTACCATGCAAGAGGGGAAAACACCCACGAATAAGAGTACAAGATCTAAAAACCTTCTACTAAATAATCCAAGAAAATTGAAGAATAAAGAAAATACTTCATTGTTTGAAGAAAATGTTATACATCAACCTAATTTAAGGATGTTATGTAAGCTTACAAGTTACAAGGCTTCTTTATTGGAACTCTAACAGATAGAAGAATTTCCTTCTTTCAATGGAGATGCCTCTTAGAGATCCATGAAATTTATGGATGAAGGATTCCCTTCACCTGCCACCAACATTGGGATTGATGCAAAGTAGAGAGTATTGGGACCAGGAATCGAACAATAGGCGGCATGGTCGATGACCAATGAAAGCAATGCATTGGAGAGCTTATTCCATTACTTATACCTAGCCATGCTCAATGACTTGATGGATTATTGGTAGTTTTTGATTGGCTTAGATGTGCAGGAAATAATAAGGAGATTACATAGGTGGAGGAAATTTTGTTGGATTGTTGGAATTTTAATTTACTGATTGTAATTTATATTTGGTTGGAAGTTTATGTATAAACTTGATAGAGGGTTGGATTGTATATTTTTTAATTTGTTGTAATTTCAAAAAAGAATAAAATTATATGAAAAGCTATATTATATCCAGTTTTTAATATAATGATATGTTTTTGTATTTCTTTTTTAAAGTTAACTTGAATTTAGGTCAAGTCAATCTCATATTGGATAGAAGAATAACTTGTCTAACTGGACAAGACTATCAAATATCTTTAAATAATAAATGAAGATTGATTTTAAAATTTGTTATATTTTTTTCTTCTCAATTTCACTAAAAAATATTATATAAATAAATAAAATAAAATTATATATAAAATTATTATATAAATAAAATAGAATATATATATAAAATATTTTGATTCTAAAATGAATTATGTATATACATGTAGTAGTAATAGTTAAAAAAATTATAATTAAAATTTTATTAACATTCTTATATATATTTTCTTCTTCATTATTATTATAATATATATCATAAAAATAAATATTGGGTCGATGGAACCCTTGGTTCACCTTTCTTTAATGAAAAGATTGGGTCGATGGAACCCTAGTGGACTTTCTTTTCCTGCTTGAAGACGTGTGGTGCATAAAGAAGCTCACAGACATGACAACGTTAACCATGGCAACTGAACTAGTTCTGACTCGAGGGTTATCTATTTTGTTAATTCCAGAAATATCGCATTAAAAAGGAACAACTC
This sequence comes from Pinus taeda, assembly GCA_000404065.3. Taxonomy (NCBI): domain Eukaryota; kingdom Viridiplantae; phylum Streptophyta; class Pinopsida; order Pinales; family Pinaceae; genus Pinus; species Pinus taeda. The sequence continues at coordinate 79,890 of APFE031420157.1, forward strand.
GAAAAGGGTGTTCCTCATCGTACTATTCAACAATGTACATGAAGTTTAATTTTAATGATAATCGACGTTAAATCAATATATATATATATATATATTATATATTTAAAATTCAATTATAATTAAAATTAATTCACTTATATAAATTAAAAAGTTAGAAAATATTGATAAACATTAATCCATAATATGCATCAAAATACTTATCATATATTTTCTATTATGAAAATTAAAAAAGATAATAATTAATTGAATTATATTTTTTATTTTAAATTGTAATATTGTGGGTTATAAAAAGAATCAATAAAAAATATGTGTGTGTAAGAAAAAAATATATAATTAAACAATAGTAAGACATAAGAGTTTAATAATATTTTTCCACATGATATATTTTTAATTAAATTGAAAATAACATAAATCTCTATCATGATTATGATTGAAAATATTTTGTGGATGTTAAATCTCTATAATCGATTTAATAAGTACTGACAATTAAATTAAAATTTTGTAAGTCATATATCAAAATAAATATATCTAGAGATTAGTGGAGGAAGATTGAGTTGATTCAAAAGCATTTTATAACTTACAAACTCAAGATTAAAGGAAATACTCCTTATTCTATCATTTTGATTGAAGCTAGCATTTTCCCCATTAAAAGCATGGTCATGTTCAAGTATACGATGTATAAGAAGAAGTTGTACAGCATGGAAGCCAAAAGAGTGGTAAAGGATGCTTAGTCTTTGTTCAAACATTGTGCGATAAACAAGGAGATCATCTTGTAGAATAAGGATAATATGAACAATATTATTACTCCTAAATTTAAGGATGAGTTGTGGGATGACAACGAGCTAGAGGGGAAAAGGAAGCTAAGGTATTATAAGGATATGATCAACCCCACTCTTGCTAATCATAATTATCTTTCTGTCTTAACTAGTGCTAAGAAGAAAATGAACATTCTAAAGATCATAACTAATTCTCATGAGCTTCAAAGTTAAACTAGGGGTTGGTTTATCCCCAAAACACCTTGGGATGAAATAATATATCACCTTTCTTGTACTAAAAGGGTTGAAGATCAAAATCACTTTCTCTTGGATTTCCCGACCCTTACATCCGTTCACAATTCCAAAACATTTGCCACACCACCAACCTCCTCTCCTTTACTTGCTAAGTCAAAGTGTAGTGACCTAGGAACATTCATCTCCCGTTTCTTTGATAATAGAAATAAAATATTACAGAGTCTCAATTAATTGGTTACTTTCTTGAGCTTCGATAGACCACATTGGTCTTAGTGGACGCTAATCATCATCATTATCATCAATAGAATATTAAATGTAATTTTATTCCCTTAGATAATAATAATTGAATATTAAATCCTCTCATCTACTTAATAAATATGGATAATTAAATTAAAATTTTAAAAGACTTAATTCAAAATAGATATACCTATAAACACATTAAATCATTTAAAGTAAATATATTAATTTAAATTAATTAATTAATTTTTTTTGTATCTTCTTGGATTGTATATTCTGAAATGAATATGCCTTCAAAGTAATAAAACATTCCTTCATAATAATAAAACATTTAATGTGAAAGATGGGAAAGAAGAGAGCTACCCCCGCAGGTTTCGTTTGTGAGTTTAGGGTTTCTGTCCGCCCATTTTGCGCCGCCGCAGGGCCAAAAATCCTGCATGTCTATGGAAAGCCCAGGAACCTGCTGGATGTTTCCTCATTCAACGAGTTTTCCCTCTGGCTAGAGGCAGAATCGTCCGTCGGCAAGTTTTTTCAAGTTTTGATTCTCCGAAATCAGAATCCGGGGCGTAACGCTTCTTCTTGGTCGCGGTGTAATCTCTGCGATATCGTTTTTCTCTGGACATGCAGATCTTACCTCGTTTATGGCTGGCTATGGCGGCGTCATGCCGATCCAGGGCGTTTCTTCAACGGCACCGACGAAATCCTTTTTCGGGGGGGTAGATCAGACCTGTTTCTTGGGTATGATGGGGTATCCCTATCTTTTATAACACAAATATGGGACCCCACCTCATGGATGCTGCATCCTGGCAGAGGGTTCGAAGACTTCTGGGTCGAATCTTGTAGAAAAATTCTGGTTTTTTCAGATCTGATCAAATCTAGGAAAAAGAAAACTGGAAGCTGGCTAGATCCAGAACCAAAATCTGAGAAATGGGTTCTGAACAAGGTAGACAAAACGGATCTGATGCAAATCTTCATCAGATCAATAGCAGGCAGACACGTTTGTGTGCGGATCTGGAACTGGATGAGTGTTATGGAGCTAAAACAAGAGATCCAGGACAAACTGGGAATTCCAGTTGCATTACAAATTTTAATATTTTCTGGGCACTGCATGCAGGATCAACAGTTACTCCAGCACTATAGGGTTGCTAAAGACACAACCATTGTACTCAATCATATATTGCGAGGTGGATCTAAGGGAGCTACCTCAAAACCTACAGGTACCTAGCACGATGCAGCCAAAGGGAAGTATCTTCCAAAGGGGAAAGAACCTGCAAACGTTAATGCACCTCCAGGGCAGTATATTGTGGATCAAGCGCCAGAGAGTCCCTCCATCTTGCTGGATTTACCAAATGTAAATTTTATTTACTCAGATCTACAAAGAAATGCTATTATTTGTAGATTTAACGGTTTTTGGCCTAAGACCAATGCTCTGTACCAATGGATTCACACGACCTGGACAAAAAACTGTCAAATCCACCTATGTTCCAAGGGTTTCTTCATAGTAAACTTCCACGCTGAAGGAGAAAGGGAAAAAGTCCTCAATGAAGGGCCATGGTTCCCAGATTTGGACACCAATACTATGGTGGTATCAAGGATGCCAGTATGGGTAAGGCTTCATAATCTTCCGATACATTTTTGGCACTATAAAGCCTTACTAGCCATAGGGAATTCTCTTGGAAGAATGCTAAAGATTGATCCAGAGAGACACATAAAAGGAATTTTTACTTTTGCGAGGATATGTGTTGAGGTAGACCCCTGAAAGCATTATTCTGAACTTCAACAACACACAGTGGAAACAACCTTTTGACTATGAGAATATGACATTCAGATGCAGGGGATGTCAACAAACAGGTCATTTGTTCAATGCATGCAAAAACAAGAGCAAGCCATTACAAAGGAAGCCTAAAGGATGGCAGAATATAGACGATGCCATAAAGAAGAGAGTAATGGAAAAGAAAGCCTCTCCGGTAACAGAAGATGAAGAAACAGAAGCAAAAGAGGATGATATCACAAAAAAGGAAGCTGAACCAGGGAACATGAAGGAAAACATCTCAGACAACAAGACCCCATAGTTTCATCTAAACCAGGCAGAGGCTAAGCAGACAGGTGTGGAACTAAGCATGGGTGGTAATAAAAGGCATCATAATTCAGATACTTCAGATTCCGACAAAGAAACAGGCACGCAAAATATCGAGACTCAGATAGTCCTTGCTTCGTCCGAGCCTGTTCAAGGTGAATGGCGCAAGGTCGAAAAGAAAAAGGGGAGGAAAACTTGATGTGTGGCTGTCAGTTTTTTTTCCTCTTTTTCTGTCTCTCTTCGTTTCTTCTTCTCTTTCTTTGTTCTCGTTAGTCTTCTAATGTTGTGTTGAGTGCGTTTCTGCACGTGAGCCCTGTGTGGCATTTTGTGGAAAGTCTTCATTGCTTAAGCTGTTGTAACTTTTCATTATTTTATTAATAAAAAGTTACTATTTTTTTTCCTTGGAAAAAAAATAAAACATTTAATGTAATTATGAGATAGTGATAGCATTCCTAAAGACTTTCTTTTAAGCTTGGATAAATTGACAATTAATTTTATATATCCAATTTGCAAAGGTAAGTGACTTATTTTTTTAATTATCATTGATAATAATTATATATTTGTATAAAATGTATAGAATGCAATAAGATTAGATATTTTATTACGTTGTTAAGCGTTTTATTGTGAGTTTCATCTTGTTGACAATATAGAGATTCGTCATATGTTACTATAGAAATTTTTTGATGTCATGTAAGGTTTTGTTGTGGTCCAGGTTATCATGTCTTGAAGAGTCACGTTCGAGGTTATTTTATCACAGAGCTTGAGCATCTTGTATAACTGTAGAAGGATATGATCAGACAACAATGATGTTTGTGAGAGAATTGGCCTACAATCATTGTTGGATTCTAATTCTTCATCTGTTGGGACCTCTTCAACTATTGGGACTTTGGAGTTGATCTATGGTCACTATTGGATTTTGATTCCTCTTCCTCATTGGATTCATATTCTTCATCCGTTGAGACCTATACAACAACTTCTTTTCTTTCCCAAAAATATATGGGGAAATTAATGAATTTAGAATATTTCTTTACCATATTTTTCAATTTACTCTCATCCAAATATTCATTGGCTTCATATTTAAGGTGCAATATGACCTTCGTGCCAAGTCCAAGTGGTTCATTCTATGTATGCCAATAAGGTTCAAATCTCCACCTTTTTGTATTTGTTCTAGAAACATTGGAGTTCTAGATTTGGCCGTTGTCCCCAAATGTTTTATGAGGTCCTCCTTAGTTATTCCTATCCCACACCCTTGGATTGAAAGCATCTTTTTTTCTTTATCCAAATTGATCTTGATGTCAAGCCTGATATTGTCGCCTTCTCCTAACACATTCTTGTTTATGAGAGCCATACAACCAAAATATTTGAGACATTTGAGATGAGTTATCGCAAGAACATATCAATTTTGATGTAGAGAGAGTTGATGAGGATATCCATCAAACTTGAAACCTCTGCCTGTAACTCCAATTTATAGGCAATGGTCGACAATGTCATCCAGGAAATAGACTTTGACTCCCTCTGCGCAAAATTTGCATGAGTAGAGAGTGAATATGGAATAGCTCCAACTATGCCTTCCTCCACCTTAAGAGGACCAACTTTCTCATCTGCAAGGCTCGCTTCCTGCGCATTGGCTCTAAGATGGGGATTATGATGCAGGATAAATATGAGAATGATGAGAAGTAACAGAGCAATTGGCATAACCCACTTCCTCATCTTTCTCGCTTGCAGAGACACTTGATCCCACACACTCCAAACTAAAACCTTACTACTTAACACTTTAAGCACCATCTTCACAATCAGAGAAAATTCCCCAAATATTTCTTAAGGAAATATCTCAACCAATAATAGTTACTGGTTAAATTAACTACCATTTAAATTACTTTAATCCCTTCAAATCACAACTATAAATGATGCCTTTAGTTTTCAATTCTATTATTCATGATGCTAAAGGGTAGTGTGAAGCCCAGTACTATGACTCTATCACCAAGTCGAGCTTGAAGCTTTGATCATATAATTTGATGAAATTGGATGTTTTAAGATGAATAGATTATTCACTCAGAGTCAAAAGGATTCAAAAATACGTAGAGACTGGTAATTTTCTTCAAGTAGTTATGCAAATTGGTTTGGAAAATACCTCCCTTATTTGTGGTCAGTACATTAGGACTCAAAACGAAATGGAGAGTAGCTTAAAAAGGGAGAGAACATGCCACCATTAGGAAAATGTTGGCCTTATATATCTACTGATGTTGGAGCTACGCACCAATTACAAAAGTTGTGACCTTAGAGGAAAAATTTGAAAAGGGCCATGGCGGAGAGGCAAAATTTGCAGTGTGGTCTACAACTATTTATGATCTTTAACTATAATTTGTTTTCACTAGTTCTTTTTAATGATTTTACCCATGTAACTGGAATTTGTGCAATATGGTTGAATTTAATGAAAACCGAAAAGAAGAAAATGTGTGTGTTATATTACACTCCTTTTGTTCCCTTCTTCTTTACCAAATGCAAAAGCTCGAAGAACTTGGTATGATGAGAAAAAGACAATAACATGGTGTATTGATATGTTATATTTTATGTTATGGATGTGAAAAGTTTCTTGAACTATTTAAACTCTTCAACTGCACTGTGCTAACTATATTTTTGTTTTACGATTTTGCCCACATTACTGCAACTTGCGTTGCACCGAAATTCAACTAAGGCACAAAAGAAGAAAATATGCATGGTTACCCATTACAAAAAATGGGAAGTGTCTTATTTTGTCATGGATTAAATGTTGAAGAAGCCTAAGGATTATTCTAAGAAAAACCATTTCAAAGATCTTCTTGAAAGTACAATTAATTCCCCATTGAACATTCAACGAGATAGAAAAATGTATAATGGATTATGACACTTGATAAGATAATGCCTGTAATGCTTGTAAATGTCCTCAATGTTGATGAAGATCACAACATGTGGATGCCCTTATTTTGTAGCCATCAACAAAGAGGAAATTTATAGCATTGTATTAAAGAAACCTTATAAACAAGCAGCTTCTAATGTCATATGGACGTCTTCCTACTATTTCAGGTTCTTATATAGAGTTGAATGGGTGGTAACAAAATCCTCAACTCAAGCCACTCTTGCCAAAAGAGGAACAATCAAAAGAAAAACTTATATAAGTTTGATCTCACACTCTTCATGTCCCTCAAATCATATTCACATATCATTTTTAGTGATACACTGCTTAATATCAGTGTTTCCACTCACTACCAAAAGTTTTTAGCTCAAGGAGAGATAGTCCTAGGAGAGACTATTTTTGAAGAGAATATCAAAATTATAAGCATGGTGATACCCTGTATAACATTATTTTGTCCGTCTAAAAAGAAATGCAACATGAAAAACATGGATTCACAACTCTAAAAAATTGTATATCTGAATGTAAACATGAAAAACATGGATTCACAACTCTAAAAAACTATATATCTGAATGTAAAATTAAATTGCTATTATCTTCAATGCATTGAGTTCACATATAATAAGACATGAACAATGCCAAAAAAACTATACACCATTCAACGATAACAATAAAACCTAACAATGAGGAGGTTTGAGCCATGACATAACAATAGAAATGGCATGGAGTAGGATAAGAACATATCATACAATAATGACAACAATCAATAATTTGTGCAACAATCCCAAAATATTAAATAAAAAAACTAATTCACCATAATAAAAAAATAACAAAAAATCCATTTAATATTTTAGATGCCGAAAATAACTCATCTTCAAATTATATTCTTTGACAACTTCCCAAAATATAAAATCAAAAAACCAATTCACCATAATAAAAAAATAACAAAAAACCCCTTTAACATTTTAGACGCTGAAAATAAAGCATCTCCAAATTTTATTGTTTGAGAATATGGCATATATTCCAATTATTTACTTAAGGAATAAGTTTGATCAAGTAAAATTGGAAATACAATAAACTAAAATACCTTACAATAAATTAAAATAATGTAATAAAGACAAGAGATATGAAAGCAAGTAGAAATATTTACACCAAACAAAACTTTCCCACACCAATAAATATGATTATTAACTTTTATAGCCTTGCAAATTCTTTCAATATATTCAAGTGGGTTTGCTTTTGAGATAAATAGTGCACTCAAAGCAATCACATTCAATTAACAATTTTAACTAAATTATCTTAATTGGTTCAGATTATTCATTTTGTATAACTAAGTGTGAACTCAAAATTTCTTTTAAAAGGTCTATATTCCAATTTCTTCCTATTACTCTGGCCTCTCTTGATTCTTCATTTCTTCCCATCCACATCCTTATTTTCCTTATTTCTTACCATTCTACCTCTGAATCACTCTACACTCATCTATCGTTCTATCCCTCTGCACTCATCTACCGGTCTAAATCACTCTACACTCATCTACCGTTCTATCAGACTGTTAGCTAGTTTTATTTTGATAGGTCTTGATACATACAAACTTTAAAAAAAAGGTCTGCACTCAAGTAACTGGACTTGTGTTTCGCTAACATCATCTCGTTGCGGCATTGACGAATGGAACTTTCGTGCATGTTTCCTACTTATAAGGGTTTGAACTAAAACTCTCTACAGAATTTTGGCAAAGTTTACATCGCTTAGAGATGTTGAATTAAGCCATCCGTTTGACCAGCTTCCCCTCTGAGTTTCTCCAAGAAGCCTGTCCTGAGGATCAGCGATTGCGGCACACTCAGTAACTTCTACACTATACTCATCCATAAATGCAGCCATCAGGACGTCAGGGAGCGTTGCTTCACCTGCCAGAATTTGACACACTCTCCGTATCCCTAACCTTGCCGCGGGCTCGGTATTGGAGCACAATAATCCTAGTTTCAACACCTTGTCCATTTCGCCTGCATCATATTTATTCCCCAGTGTATCGCCCTCGGGCAGTCGTCGCCAACGCACCGGGGGCACGACGAGTTTTGTCTACCAGGCGGGCGTTGGGCGACCCGAGCGGGCGTGCACGGCGGGTCGATAATCGGGTGGGCACGTGCACGGTAGGTCGAACGACCAGGCGATGGGTTATCGCACGACAACGGAAGACGGGCAGGGCGCGCACGAAGGTGGGCGCACGGCAGTTGGGCAGTCGGGCGGCATGAACGACGGAGGCGTTGGGCGCACATGTCGGGCAGACATGGTGAGCGTTCGAACGAACCGGGCAGCAGTGGCACGATAGCGTTGGGTGGACGTGCACAAGCAGCGTGCACGCCGAAACGCTAGACTGGTGAACGACCATACGGGCAGGCAAACGAGGGTGAAGGCAGGCACACACGCCGGGCAAGCAGCACGGGTGGACCGAACGGTGGGTGGGGCGGAACGCTGAACGGACAGCATGCAGGAAAACGCGGGTAGGCAGGCACACACGCCGGGAAAACGCGGGTTGGTAGGCACACACGCCGGGCAAACGCGGTTGAACAACGCACGACGGGTCGTGCGGGACGCGCAGAGAAATGACAGCGGTGAACGCACACTTGCTGCGGGTATGAAATAGGCCGAGCGCATGGTGGCAGGTCCGAGCGAGTATGACGAGCAAGGATAGCAGCGCGCAGGTGTACAGGCGGACGGAGGATGCGGGTATACAACGGAACGGTGGACGCGGGTGTACAGGCAAACGAAGGACACGAGCGAACAGGGGGGCTGAGCTATGGAACGCGCAGGTATACTAGCGGGCAAACACATGTATGGCGCGGCGGGTTTATATGATGGCATGGTGGCGGTGTTGGCAATGAAGGCCGACCGTTTAATGAAGGAATAATGGGGTTCCTTGTATGAACGGTTGGGGCGTCGGCCATGGGGCCACGCCCAACCAAACATATGCTAGGATCCATATAAGTATAGCGATGGAGATTGTCATTTGGACATCGAACATCCAACAAACAACAAGCATTACAACCATACGGTGAGGTGCGAAGTGCGCAGTTTGGTCTACGCTCTAGTGGACGCCGCATGAGCGCATAGCTCATGCGCTGGTGGTAAACGTTCACTCGGTCGGAGGTGGATCAGAACGGTATGAGGTTCGGTGGTTTGGTGTGAGGATTTTGCAGGTTATCTGAGCGTCTTGGTGGCTGGTCTGGGCAGCACTCGCTCTATGTAATTGATGCAGATTCTCGTTTATGAAAAGAGACTAAGTGTGGCTCGATTCGGTGAGCACACGGGTCGATTGTAATATTGTAAAATTCTGATATTTTATAAATATTCGAGCAGACTTTTCGGGAGTTGCCCCTCCCTTTATATCGTTTGCAATTCTTATTTATATTGCTGATGTTAATGATTAATGTATGGGTATATCAATTATATAAAGGATAAAAGCATTTAACTTAACTGAGAAACACAAGTTAGGTTCAGGTTGTGAATTAGGCATAGTCCATCTACTCTAGTATTGGTGAAAAGAAAAAGTAGGGTGGTGTCGCACCCCGCCGCCTCGGTTGAAAGACTACCAAAGGGTTGGGGGCATGACAGGTGGTATCAGGGCGTATACCTTCATCGAAGTGAAGGCGGTATTGAAGTATACACACCGGTTACAGGTGGAATCAAGCAGGTATCCAAGTTAACGGAGGAGTGGCCGTGGAGACAGGATCTTGCAGGGAAAGAGGTTGATGAAACACTCTAAGTGTGGCATCAAGGACTTGGGTTGTAGGTGAAGCTGGTGCATGCTCAAAACTCGGTTACAAAGGCGAAGGAGATTAGCGATGGAAGAATCAAATGCCGGGTCTACTCGTAGTCCTGTGGATACTTATGACTTGATGTAGAAGGTTATTGAAAGAGTGTATTTTTTGGAAGCTCACTTTGGGGATAGGTTTGATCTTATTGTGGAAGAACATAAGACATTCATGAAGACAAAGGAGGAGCTTGATGAACTCCGAAATCAATTGGAGTACACCGATTTGATGTGTACGCAGCTTGAGAACAAAGTCAAGGACGTGGAAACTTCAAGGGACTAGGGTCTAGCAGAGATCTCGAACTTGAAGAGAGCTCTTGACGATGCCAAGGAAGAGATAGCGGTATTGAAGAAGGCAGTGAGACATGGCTCAGGAGGAGGTATGCCTCATTTCAATGTCAAAGAACCAGATTCGTTCGATGGTACATGAAGTGAAAAAACACTTGGTAACTTCTTGTGGGACATGGAGCAGTACCTGGAGAGATTAGGTCTGTCCGATGACGAGACCAGGGTCAAGGTTGCAGCTCAATTCCTGAAAAAAGATGCCAAGATGTGGTGGAGAAGAAGAATGGACCAGGTAGCAAACGGAAGTGCTGCTGACATTACTTCTTGGGATGACATGAAAGGAGCCTTGCAGGCCCATTTCAGTCCTCAGGACGAAACGTGGGAAGCCAGGACAAAGATAAAATTCATAAAGCAGACCAGAAACCTTCAGACGTATCAAAGGGAATATGCCAGTGCTGTCCTTGAGTTACCCGACATGGCAAAGAAGGATAACGTGTTCAACTTCATTATTGGGTTGAAACCTTGGGCTCGCAATGAGGTGAAAAGACAAAGGATCAGGACGCTTGAAGAGGCCTTTGCTGCGGTTGATAGGCTGGTTGAACATTATGATGAGGCTTCTGATGACAAGAAAAAGAAGCCCGACAAACAGAAAGAAAGAAAGAAGGAAGACACTTCAAAGTCCGATGATTCGAAGGGGAAAAATCCTTTGAAATGTTGGATTTGTGCAGGGCCACATACGGTGAAGACTTGTCCTTCTAGACCGAAGCTGGTTGCCATAACACAATCCAATGCAAAGGAGGAAGGTGCTTCTGTTGGGATGATGCAGGTACTTGGTACAACTGCTGCTACAGAGGCGCTCTCTCGAAAGGATCCCGAGAGGAATCAGTTGGAATATGTCCGGATGAAAGTGGGAGATGCCGACATACTCACTATGGTAGATAGTGGGGCTTCTCACAATTTCATGGGAGAGGACACCGCAAGGAGAAGTGGGCTGAAGTATGCACCTATCAAAGCGCATATGAAGACAGTGAATTCACCGCCGAATGAAGTCTTAGGTTTGGCTGAGAAAGTGGACATTACACTTGATGGATGGACCGGGAAGGTAGACTTCACCATCATGAGAATTGATGACTATGAAGCCGTGCTTGGGATGGAATTTACGAAACAATACGATGCCATGATCGTTCCACACTTGAAAAAGTTGTACATATATGATGGTAGAGAAGAGGTGCCCATAGGTGTGCCTACCTTTGGCGTCACTAGGCCGAACCATGAAGTGGCAACTATGCAGGTGAGGAGTGATGGAGACATGAAGGAAATAAGTAAGCGTTTGTCCAAGGCAGAGACAACACTTACCGAGCAGTCCTTAGTTATCAAGACACTCTCAGATAGCATCTTGGATTTGACAAGAAGGCTAGAAGTGATCGAGGATGAAGAGGACGAACCATACATGAGACCAAGCGAAGACCAGGTGACCTACATGCGGAGATTGGAGGTCGAGGATCCTGATAGATGGATCGAGATGATTAGCGAGGGAGAGCCTAAAGGCTCCCATCCCTCTACATCTTCTTAGTTTAACAAGAAGGTGGGGCTCATTGTTAGCTGCTCATGACAATGAGTTCCCTAAGCTATGGAGCAGGTTATGATGGTGCAGGGATGGTCGGGCATCTAGCATCATGACATGTTGCAGATGGATGGAGTTTTCTTCATGGACCTGAGCATGGACGAATTCTGCTGGAGTTCAGGATGTGACAGAGGTTTGGGAAATGACTGATGATGACATGGGATGTTCACTCTCACTGTTTGGGCGTGAAGGTTGGACTGATCACCCGACTAAGTTCAGACATGGGGTCGCAAAGTGCGCAGAGATGTGTCAACATTAGGAGGAGTCTCATACAGCTGGGCACTTGGAATGACATGGAGATATGTGTGATGAGGTCTCATATGAGCACCTTGGGCACTTGGTGAGTGTTCTTTTGGAACACCTGATGGCTTGTGGCATGATGGAGGACATTGTTACGATGGGGATGCAGCTTGGTAGATGAAAGGATCAACCTTTCATGATGGCAACATGGAGGCATTGTAGTAGTTGGTCGGATCATGGGTGTTGGTGACTTGGTGACACTTAGTCACATGACGGAGATACAACGAGCTTGGAGTTGTGGCGGTTGTCGAGGATGACAACGACTTCAGGTGGAGGAGGATGTATCGCCCTCAGGCAGTCATCGCCAACGCGCCGGGCGCACGACGAGTTGTGTCGACCGGGCGGGCGTTGGGCGACCCGGGCAGGCGTGCACGGCGGGTCGATAACCGGGCGGGCGCGTGCACGGTAGGTCGAACGACCGGGCGATGGGTTAACGGCCGATGTGCGGAAGACGGGCAGGGCGCGCATGAAGGTGGGCGCACGGCAGTTGGGTAGTCGGGCGGCATAAACGATAGAGGCGTTGGGCACACATGTCGAGCAAACATGGTGAGCGTTCGAACGAACGGGGCGGCAGTGGCACGATAGCGTTGGGCGGACGTGCACAAGCAGCTTGCACGCCGAAACGCTGGACTGGTAAACGACCATACGGGCGGGCAAACACGGGTGAAGGCAGGCACACACGCCGGGCAAGCAGCGCGGGTGGACCGAACGGTGGGTCGGGCGGAACGTTGAACGGATAGTGTGCGGGCAAACGCGGGTAGGCAGGCACACACGCCGGGCAAAAGCGGTTGAGCAACGCACGACGGGTCGTGCAAGACACACAGAGAAACGACAGCGGTGAACGCACACTTGCTGTGGGTATGAAACAGGCCGAGTGCATGGTGGCAGGTCTGAGCGAGTATGACGAGCAAGGATAGCAGCGCGCAGGTGTACAGGCGGACGGAGGACACGGGTATACAACCGAACGGTGGACGCGGGTGTACAGGCGAACGAAGGATGCGAGCGAACAGGCGGGCAAAGCTATGGAACGCGCAGGTATACTAGCAGGCGAACACATGTATGGTGCGGCGGGTTTATACGATGGCATGGTGGCGGTGTTGGCAATGAAGGCCGACCATTTAATGAAGGAATAATGGGGTTCCTTGTATGAAGGTTGGGGCGTCGGCCATGGGGCCATGCCCAACCAAACATACGCTAGGATCCATATAAGTATAGCGATGGAGATTGTCATTTGGACATCGAACATCCAACGAACAACAAGCATTACAACCATACGGTGAGGTGCGAAGTGCGCAGTTCGGTCTACACTCTAGTGGACGCCGCATGAGCGCATAGCTCATGCGCTGGTGGTAAAAGTTCACTCGGTCGGAGGTGGATCGGAACAGTACGAGGTTCGGTGGTTTGGTGTGAGGATTGTGCAGGTTATCCGAGCGTCTTGGTGGCTAGTCTAGGCAGCACTCGCTCTATGTAATTGATACAGATTCTCGTTTATGAAAAGAGACTAAGTGTGGCTCGATTCGGTGAGCACACGGGTCGATTGTAATATTGTAAAATTCTGATATTTTATAAATATTCGGGCAGACTTTTCGGGAGTTTCCCCTCCCTTTATATCGTTTGCAATTCTTATTTATATTGCTGATGTTAATGATTAATGTATGGGTATATCATTGATATAAAGGATAAAAGCATTTAACTTAACTGAGAAACACAAGTTAGGTTCAGGTTGTGAATTAGGCATAGTCCATCTACTCTAGTATTGGTGAAAAGAAAAAGTAGGGTGGTGCCGCACCCCGCCGCCTCGGTCGAAAGACTACCAAAGGGTTGGGGGCGTGACACCCAGCTTCGGATCCACCGCATCTACCAGTCTCGCTTGGGCGTATAACTCCCAAACGCACTCCACCAAAACCACTCGTTCGTGGCCCACGGATAGATCCATGGGCTTCCTCCCGCACGCCACTTCCAATAGCAGAACGCCAAAGCTGAACACGTCCGAGCTCGGCGTAGCCTTCCCTATCCGTGTGAGCTCCGGCGCTATGTACCCCAACCTTCCCATCACTCGAGTCGTTTGCAGGTTTTCACTATGTTCACACAGCCAGGCGAGGCTGAAATCCCCCAGCCGCCCGTTTAGCTCCGAATCCAACAGCACGTTGCTCGACTTGATGTCTCTGTGGATGACCCTCTTCTCCCATTCCTCGTGCAGATAAAGCAGCCCCGCAGCGACACCTTCAAGATTGTGTATCTCTGAGGCCATGGTAGGATGGTTTTCAGGTTCCCAACTATGAGCTTATCCAGACTACTGTGGGACATGTAGTCATAAACGATAAATATCTGCTTCTGCATCCTGCACGACCCTGGGAGCTGAACCAGTTTCTTGTGCTGCATTCGGCCCATTGTGGAGATCTCTGCCACAAAACCCTTCATTCCCTCCGTGAACTCCGTCATACATTTCACTGCGATTTCCTGGCCGCTGGACGAGAGAACGCCTCTGTACACCTTGCCAAAACCCCCTTGCCCCAAAATGTTCTCCTCTTTGAATGCATTCGTGGCGATGCTTAGATCTTTGTAAGCGAATCTATGAGGCCAGAAATCTTCCTCCCATTCTTTGATCGTTTCTTTGTAATTGGATTTTTTAAGAAACCAAACCGCAACCTCCAGCGAGAATAAAACCGGAGCGATTACTGTAAGGCCAAATATGAACCCCACTCTCGGATGCTTGTCATTCCTGTGATCAAACGAAGGGAGACGAGAGATATCAAGCGGTGGTGCCATGCCTTCTGTGGTGAAGCTCCACGCGAGAACGTAATGGTCTGTTATGAAATCCCTGCAGCCGCTGAAAAGCCAACAAACATCTTTTCTTGCAGAACGCTCCGCAGATTGATTTTCTGAGATATTAACGGCTTCTGTGGTCTTGGCAAGCTAGCCAACGTTATGGTAGCGTTGAGCTGACTATGCAGATAGTTGTAATCTATCCAGGCCTGTATGTTGTGTCCGCTATTGAGGCTCAATCCATGGAAGTCTTCCCCATTCCAATATCCAGCAAACACGGTTTTCACCGAGATGAGGCTGTTGATATCTTATTGAAAACGTAATTTCAACTACACATCGGGTGAGCAGAGCAGCAGCTTGCGATTCCAGCAATGAGCAACTTCAGCGATGAACATTCCAGCAATGAGCGACTTCAGCGATGAACATTTCAGCAATGAGCGACTTTAGCGATGAACATTTCAGCAATGAGCAACTTTAGCGATGAACATTTCGGCGAAATGGCAGTGAGGGAGTTATAAAGTTTTTTGTTGTTGTTGCGATGAGCGATCGCCGATATCACTATCGGCATTTTAAGTGGAGCATAACTTTTTACAAATGGGCAATCGCCGATGGTTTGGACCCAACGATGGTATTAATTCCTTTTGATAGATTATCGGGTCCACAGTATTTTCGCAATCGGGGAAACCATGGGTGCACACTTTTGCGTATGTGCATGCAATGCGATAAAGGTCAGACTCGATGAGTTTCCAAAGTCAAATTAATTAATGGTTGAAGTACAGGCCTGCAAAATAAATTTGACGTGAAGTAAAAGTTTCTTTACCTCCATTTATCTCAATAAAACAATAAATGCAATTTACTGTGGGTTGGTAAGTTTTGGTGAAACCTTTAATTTTATCATTGTTATTTCAGCGGGAGTATGGGCACAAGTAAAAGCCAGTAAGATCATTTAATTTTTATTGTTTCCTTTTACGGCAGCATGCCAAGTGAAAACGGATGTAAGTTTTTTTTACCATATATATATGTAATGTTTGTTTGTTGACAAAGTAAGAAAAAGGAAAGGCACAGCAGTGCATCTATAGAACGCATCAGCTCGTATGAAATATACACAGCTGTGTAAATGAAGAGAAATTGAAAAGAGAGGCACAGCAGTGCATATGTATAGTTTAGTGTGTGCAAAAGAAAACTCGCCGTAGCGAATGCAAGAAGAATACACACAGCAGTGTGAAGTGATTGTAATATGGGGTTGTTCTGAGAATGTAATGGTGTGAGAAATACGCACAGCAGTGCAAAGTAAAAGGAAGAGCATGCAGCAACAGTGAATGTAATTTTTATAGTTGAAGTCTGTTTTTACAGCAGGAATGTAAAAGAGATCTTTACACACTGCAGTGTAAAATCTCAGGAGGAGACAGAGTAATTTTTTTTTGTTGAAATGTTATTGATGAATCCCTCTGCGTGAAAGAGGATGAATTTTGTATCAGGAATTTTGTTTTAATGAATACAAAGATTTTTTGGGTGTGTAATCCTCTGTTCTCATAAATAATTTTAAAGTTTCCGCTGTGTTAAAGATCCTGTGGCAAAACAGAGCATTGTCTCTGCATGTGTAGTTTGTTTGTTTTTGGGATTTTACCAGAAAAATCCCTAACAATATCCACGCCCACGTGGTTGTCATTGGGGTCATCCAATTCAACACTATGGACCGTATCGAACTCCACTTCGAATAAGTGATTGTCTGGGTTCCCGTTGCTAGTAATGTTCAGTAAGCCCAGATACTCAGATTGCAGATTGCCCATGAGAGTTTTGTAATGTGACGAAGAAGGCCATTCCGTGCCCGCCTTCGTCAGAACGGGGATGCACCATACTAAAAACAAAGGTAGTGCTGAAGGAGGAAAGTGTGTCGTTGGTTTTCATCTGCACTGGAGTTGAATATAACGCCCGACCAAGTTTCCAATGTGTTAGATCTGTGAGGGAGACCGCGCATTGGGAGCGAATGAGTGAAGCATCTGCCTCCAAGATCAAGTTGGTTCCATTGAATCTGGCGAAGACAAAAGTGGTAAGCAAAACTAGCATGACGGGGGAGCTGAGGGCTACGGGAATGAGGTTGATGGCCCATACTGCTAAAAAAAGGGGAGAGAGAGTGTTTCTTCTCAAGGACTCCATGTATTTTTCTCTATCACCATGGAAGCAGCATTACGTGAGATATTATAGGTAAACTCCGCCGACACCATGCTTTCTCAGGAGAAAATCGAAGAGAGAAGCAATGGGAAATACTAGTGTGAAAGCGGAGTCAAAGGCCAGGCGGATTAGAGAAAATGGCAAGAGCTAACCAGCCTGCCATAGGGCATTAAATGACTAGTTCGCTGCATGTCCTTTAAATTTATAACACACCCGCGCGCATAACGAGATAAACGAAAAATAATGAGGTATGTTATAAAGTTAAAGGGCATGTAGCTGACCAGTCATTTAATGCCCTATGGGAGGCTGGTTAGCTCTTGCCAAAATGGTCGGACCGAGCAAATTCTTCGAATCAGTATGTACTATGTAGTACATTATCGCAAACATATAATCAACCGATTAGACATCAATTTATTACACAGATTATCCATTCTTCCTTTCACATTCAGTTTTTCAAACTTCAAATTTTATTTAAAATGATTATTAACATGGTTAATCATAAAAAATAAAAATAAAATAAATTATTGTATATAGAGATATTATTTTTAATTATAGGCTATATTCAAAAATTAAGATAATTCATTTCATTATTAAAATAATTTATATTATTTTATTTTATTTTATTTAATGATATTTTAGATAAATATTTTTAGTTATTAATTACATTATTAGGATACTTTTCGAATCAATTAATGTTGTTTATGCTTGGGACAAGGTTAGAAAAGTGGACCAAATCATGATTAATCCGAAAGAAATTTATCTACAATATGGATCACAAAATTGATATAACTTGATGATATTTTTTAAAATTAAATGAGAAAAAATACCACAATAATAATATCATTTTTTTAACGTGTTTTCAGTCATAATTACATCAAAATTTATTTATAAACTTGTTTCCAACCATTTTTTTTTATATGATTTAGGCCGAAGCTCTTCTTATAAAAATGGTTCATCACAATAAAATAATCACAAAAACCTAAATTCAATAATCCTAATTCATTTTTCCTAATAATTGTTAAAAATATTAAAAATAACACATAAAAATCCAATTTCTATTAACTGAATAACAATAACAAATCTATGAAATACAAACCTTAAGTAAATATCTGGTTAAAATTAATTTAAAATATTAATAATATTTATCATTTAAATATATAATTCAAAATATTAATATATTATAATTTTTGTCCTTGCTCTGGCTTAATACAAAATAAATTCCTTATACGGATCTCAGTAATAAAATCACAAACCGTGACCACGGGGCTTTGGATTGACGGTGAATGGGTGTGATGTTAAGGCACTCCTTGCGATAGGTCACGGGTTCAAATCCCCCATGGGTACTTAGGTTAGTCTTAACGTAGAAAAAAAAATCTTAATTTTTAATTGTGGTTAAAAATGTTTATAATCAAAACATGACCACAAACAAGTTTCTGCTAGGAAATTGATATGATTAAGATATAAAATGTACAGGTTACACTTTATAACAAAACTTCAAGAATAAAAGATAAAAAAAATTTGAAAGTATAGCCGAAAGTAGAGTCAAAAGATGCAAATGAATGATTATAGCAACTTTAAGCGAGAAAATCGCAAAATTCTTTTTCATCATCGCTTCCTTGGAAATGGCTGCAATGATTCTTAAAAGCCTTGTACCTATTCCAACCAATTACAAAGCAAAGATTAAAAACAAAGCAATAATAAAACATATAAAAACAACATATTACCTATTTCAACCAATTACAAAGCAAAAATAAAACATATAACAACAACATATAAGAAAGAAGATAAGGCCATCGTGGAAAACCAAAACCATATTGTAATAGATTTATCATATAATTAAAACTCAGTAAAACTTTTACATATAAATATATTTTATATTATAAACATTAGAAAAATAAATATAAATATTATCTTAAGCACATAATCAAGAGAAAGTATTTTAACTAAATATTAAATTAGGAGTTATTTTAGTTGGAGTAAATCTCTCAAATCTAACTAATTAACAATTAAATAATTTGTACAACAATTATATTAAAAAATAATTTTTATGACGAGGAATATCATTCAATCTGCACAAGACAACAAGGAGATAATGCCTCCAACATCCTCAATTAACAAGTCTCTGTCTTTGATCTTCTTGTTTGGAAAACTTTTCATTAGCATCTCTAATAATTTTCCAGATCAAGTAGATTGAATTCCATCAAGCTATCCCATAAGCTTTGTAAAGTTGTAGCTCTCGAGTTGAATTGTTGATTTCCACTCTTGAACACTTGAATCACAGATCTCCCAAAGTTAATTACTGGACTACACCATGTCAGGTAACCTCATTAGTAGACCACTCTCATGTATTCAACAACTAATAAGGGATAATTCCCTAGATCTATAAAGGTGGAGCAAGTAAACTTGACTCTGTCAAGTTACCAGTGTTTATTCGGGCTCCAACTTTATGGGAACCCATGGTTTTTCCCATGGTATTCATCTTTGATGTGGCCTACTTAAAATCTGAACAAAATCATGTTAAATCGATCCACGAGCAAGTGGGATTAAGCAACGGTGTCTTTAGACACCACCACTTCTCTCGGTGCTCTATGAACTTAGCATCTAGTAACAGATCCAGAGTGGTAAATATGAGAACTTGGTGAATATGAAAGCCTGTAGTTGAGCATGAAACATGAATTTCTTGATAAAAATAGGTGTAGAAAGTCATTCCAAGTCTGCCTTTGGAGGTTTAGTCGAAGAAAGAAATGGACTCTCTATTGGAAAATAAAATCTGGGAGTTAGTGAAGCTTCGAAAAGAAAAAAATTCCCTACAAAAAAAGGGTATACAAGATTAAACATGAGGATGAGGAGAAGGAAAGATACAAATCAAGGCCGATGGTGAAGGGATTTTCTTGAAAAGAATGTTTTGACTTCAACTATTATTAAAACACCATCCATAAGAGTTATCCTTGGTCTTGCTACTACTTTAGACTTGGAATGTGAACAACTATATGTGAAAACAATTCTTCTTCATGGAGAATATGTGGAGGAAATTTATATGGAATAGTGAGAAGGGTTCATGGTAAAAGGTAAAGAGAACCTTGTCTGTAAGTTGAAGAAGAGCATTTATGGGTGGAAATAGGAACCTCGCCAATGTTACAAGAAACTTGATTCATTTATGTTAGAGAATGGCTTCAAAAGGCTAGAGGCTGATCCTTGTGTCTACATCAAGAGGTATGCCAAAGAAATGCATATTATATTACTATTGTATGTGGATGATATGCTAATTTTTGAACATGATAAGAACATGATTAATAGTTTGAAGAAATATTTTGGTACTCAATTTGCAATAAAATATTTTGTTCTAACACAACAAATATTGCACATGAGGATTATATGTGATAGAAAGAAAAAAGAAGTTACAGTTGTCACAAGAAAAATATATTGAGAAGGTGTTGGACAGGGTCAATATGAAGGGGACCAAACTATTTGGTACATTGTCAACATCACACTTCAAACCTATTGCTTCTTTGCACCCTTATGATGATAAGAAGAAGCGTGAAATGAGTAGAATCTCTTATGCTTCATCAATTGGTGGCTTAATGCACGCCATGGTATGTACCCATCCAGATATTACACATTAAGAGGGAGTGGTGAGTGGGTTCCTTACAAATTAAAACAAACAACATTAGTATGGAGCAACGTGGATTTTGAGGTAGCTCAAGGGTACTAGTAATTATGGTTCATGTTTTGGTAATAATAATGTTGTTCTTGAAGGTTAAACATATATAAACATGGATGGAGATGTGGATACTAGAAATTCCATCATTGGTTATTTATATACATTTGCATATGCAATATTATCTTCGATGTATAGGTTGCAAAAAGTAAGAATCCTCTCCACAACAGAGGAAAAAATACATAGATTCCACAAGCTTGCAAAGAGATGTTGTGGATGCAACAATTTTTAGGAGAACTGAGAATAAAACCAGATAAATATTTGTCACATTATGATAGTTATAGTGCTATTCATTAGCAAAAATCCCAACATATCATTCTAAGACTAAGAAAATTGATGTTCGATATCATTGGATTCGTGAAGTGTTACATGATGGGTTGCTACAATTGGAGAAGATACACACTACAAAAAATCCAACTAATATGTTAACGCAGATATTGTCAAGGGATAAGGAAGAGATTTGTAGAACCTTGGCTGGAGTAGTGAAAATAGGATGAAAGGAATCTTAGGAAAGGGATTAGTAGTGATAAGAGAAAAGCAATGTCAAAAATATTCGATCAAACTTCTATTTGGTCCCATGTGGGCGATTCTTATGTGTGACCAAATCAATTCAAAGTTTTTGCACCCATGGTATTGTCCCATAGTATTGGGGCCATGGTATTATAATGAAATAAATTTTTATATGAGGGTGTATAAAACAAAATCTATCTTACTTATGTGTTCCATGTCATACAGCTGGGAAAACTTGATAGTAGCTATGAGAACTCTAGCACCTATTGGCACACTAAAGTTTGATGATGTTAGCAATAATTTAATGAATGAGGAACTACAACACTAATAAATTGCAAAAAACGAGAGAGGAGAAATTCTAGTCTTAGCTGATCATGGAAGGAAAATTGTAAATAATAGATATGGGCATTTAAAATAGAGAGGTAGATTGAAATCAAGAACATGAAGAATTGTTTTCATTGTGTAAGATAGAGGCATTATTTTCATAGATCATATTTGAAGGACCCTTCTCACAATTGAAAGAAACGAAACTATATCACGGTTATATGCCACAGAAGCACATCAAGGCTGATCTAGGTCACCAACACACATGAGTGTCAAAGGGATCCAAGCCCTAAATGCCTATAGAAGTGATAACATAGAATCAATTCACCAACGACAGATCATTGCAAAGGAGACAACCCATGTGAGTGAATTTCCGCCTAAGGGAGGATGAAAATATAATGGAAGAAGCGTTGATCAATGAGAGAAATAGAGGACTAGCATAGACATATTAGAGAAGTGAGGGAAAATTACTAATTGTCTAGGAAAATCTAAAAAATAATACAAGGAAGCAAGCAGTGAGTGAGGAGGTAGTGGTTATTATTGTAGGAAAATTAAGAGTTCTCTAGATAATATTTTTGTTAATTGGTAGCCCGACATAACATAGAGTCAGAGAAAGAAGATAAATTTCAAGGAAGTTGTATATTAGAGTACCACTACATATAAAAGAATATTTGTATGATGTTTCAGTCATGTGTTGTGTGTGGAGCGTGATTGTTCAGAGGTCTTTGTTTCAGTCGGATGTATACCCCAGGAAGTTTGTACACCCCTCCACGCGGGGGGGGGGGGGGG